>CAJNDV010013447.1:94801-144065 GCA_905221635.1 Symbiodinium sp. CCMP2456
TATATATGTATATATACAAATGTGTATATTATATATATATATATATACATGTGTGTGCGTGTGCGTGTGTGGATATGTATATGCATGTTTACTTAATTCGCCAGCTTATGCAAATGTGTGTATATGTGTATATATATATATATATATATGTGGTGTTGCATCTCGTCTTCTGAATCGTGACATGTCAGGACAGGCCGAACCATTGGCACTGGAACGTCGGGCTCTGAGGTCTGAGACAGGTGAAGTCCTGGAGGCTGTTGCAATGTGGAGGCGACGCAACGAGTGATGTTCACACTGTTGCAGAGCCGTCACAGCTGACAGTGTAGCAAAAGCTTCGATCTATCCTCACAGTAATGGGCGTATCTTTGGGGAGCAGTGTCGGCTTGACACACTGGGTTACTCGACACGAAGGCCCAGCAAGGCAGATGCCGACGGAGCCCTGGATGCCTTTGTTGTGAACTCGGCTAAGGACGGCGTTGCTGTTTCTCGGTGTCCGCGTGGCGCTTACTTGAGCATCTTCATCCGCGCTGTGAGATCTTCGGGTGTGAAGCTTCAAGTTCGGAGAGTAATCAGCTTAGATGGTGATACCCCGGGAAGGAAGGCACTGATCGCAACCTCTTCAACGGGCGTCGTTTGTGTAATTAGGCGAGGGCCTGTTTTCATCCAGTCAGTCTGGAGGTGAGAGCTCAGGTAGGCTTGATGGATCCGGAAATTGTCGCATCAGACGATTATTGGCACAGTAACTTTGGCCAGCTGAACAGGGGGAAGATGATGTTGAGCATTGTGGCCACCTGGACTTTCACTATCATCAGCAGTAGCATCTTTATAATGTCACATGTTCCCTACGCTGAAACCAAAAAACTAGCCCTGAGACCGAAAGTTCTAGATCCAGAACCCCAACCCCCGCCTCTTCCGTCGGATGCCAGCAGCGGAGGTCGATACTTCAGTGGCCAGAGCGGCTCTCACGGGCTTGATCGACAGGGGCCTCTTGGGCATCCTTCGAACTTAGGGCGCTTGTTGTGACTTCGGAGGGCTTGAGGATGTTTTTAGGCTTCAGGGTGCCTGGGTTTACTGTGAGGTACGATGTGGTGGAGCATTGCGCGA
Organism: Symbiodinium sp. CCMP2456; assembly: GCA_905221635.1. NCBI lineage: Eukaryota > Dinophyceae > Suessiales > Symbiodiniaceae > Symbiodinium > Symbiodinium sp. CCMP2456. The sequence goes on from CAJNDV010013447.1 coordinate 95,906, forward strand.
CTGCAGCCTGCATGCGCCACCTTAAACCCGCCATCCCAAGTGACCAGCTTATAAATACAATCCAGCAAATCCCCTCCAAGTTGCAAGTGGGCCCTGAAGATCCGCAGTTCACTATTTTTGGTTAGCCCCGAGCCGAGCGTGAGAGTGAAGAGATCCCAAAACTAAGCATCCACCAGTTCACAAGGCTGAATACACCGCTCTTCGTCAGCGGGAACCGGTGTGGCAACTTGCATGACGCCAGGCCCATCGCCCAAGGGTGTCGGGTGGCACTCGTAAAGCGGGATGCGTTGCGAGCCTTAGGGCTCAGGGCTCAGGGCGACGATGCAATCAGCCGCCCTACTCGCAGGCCAGGCTCGAAGAACACTAGGCACAAGGAGGATTATGGCGACCATGTGGAATTTCGTTTGTTTCGCTGGCAAGTCTTTTGGGTGACAAGACTGCAGCTCATCGCAAGCAAAGCTCGCAATGGACATAAAACCCCAGGTCCAGCAAAGCAAAGACGCAATGCCCCTTTTTTTAGACATGACGGCTCGCAGGGGTCTATGGGTTTTAAGATTTATCATGCAGGAGATCCATCACTAGACGCCAGTTAGGAAACATGGCCCGGGCTCGGCTGGCACGATGGGGAACATGCCGCATCGCCGTGGCAGCACTGTGCCTTTGTCTGGTGCGGGCCTCGTGGACGATTCTTGCAGGTAGATCTTGCTGCAGGAGGCTCAGGCCTATGGCTGCCACCGCTGCTACTATTCTCCTACTCCTGCTCCCTACTCGGGTGACTCCCACTAACACTACTATCACTACCACCACTACCACTTACGACTACCACCGCTACCACTACCACTACCCCTGCCGCTACCACTACCACCACCACAAGCACATCCACTACGACAACGACTACGACTACGACTGTGACGACTACTACCACTACCACCGCCACTGCCACTCCGACGCTGCTGCTACGACTGCTACTACTACTACTCCTGCTTACTACTACTACTACTACTACTACTACTACTACTACTACTACTGCAGTGCTGTCGTCGGCGTGCCAACTGGGTGACCAAAACAACTGCTGCTGCTGCTGCTGCTGCTACTACTACTACTACTACTACTACTACTACTGCTACTGCTACTACTACTACTACTACTACTACTACTACTAATACTACTACTACTACAACTACTAGTACTACTACTACTACTACTACTACTACTACTACTACTACTACTACCACTACCACTACCACTTCCACCACCACCACTACCACCACCACCACCAGCACTACCACTAGGACGACCACGGCCGCGACGACGACTACTGCTACCACGACTACAGTACTTTTCGTATTGGTGGAAGCACTAGTGCTAATTGCTGGTCCTTGCAACTATGTGCTATTGCTAGTGCTGGTATTTACTAGTGCAAGTACCCGACAGATGCTTTGGGCTTGCAGCAGCTGCTGCTGTTGCCAGCAGTGAGTTCCAAGGCCTCCGGCGCCGCCACTTTCTGCATTCCACTCCGCCAAACGCCTCTTGCAGGCTTCGGCCGTGCGCAGGCGCTTGAGCACATTGTAGTTCCCTCTATAACTGCGAGTCCTGTAGGCCCCGATATGTTTTTGGCTCGGGCTTTTTGAGCCCGGGATTTAGGGAAAGTTTAGGTACTGGTATTGCGGGTTGAGGACCAAGGTTCTCAGTCACATAGTCCAGCCTGGTCGCAAGCAGAGTTCAGCCAGATGCACAACCTAATGGCACTTGACATCAGCCGCCAAGGATGCAGAATTTCCACCGTATTTACAGCCAGCATTGCGATGCCGAGGGACTATGAGAAACGGTTCTAGCGACAGCCGCAGCGATGCGAAGTGCAACCGCCGCACCAGCACAGGGCTCTCCCAACGTTGCGTCGCCAGCTCGCGCATGCAAGATGCTGCATGGCTCCAAACCAAGGCTAGAGATCCGTGCCAGAGCCATAACCGAGCTGCAAGTCAAGTATGTCAGATGTAGTCCACGAGCAATACACCTCCTGAATCCTGAAATCTAGAGCTGGGGCTTACCAGGATGCCTGCACATGGGAGGTGGAGGTTCAAGTTGACTTGGAACAGCCGTGCAGGCTACCACAAAGATTCTCCTTTTGAAGGCCCTGCCCGGTTGAAGGGAAGAAGCGAACTGGCTTTGCAGCTTCGGCCTTGAGCCCAATCCGGCAGGTGGGTCGCCAGCCCCCGGCAGCTGACAAGGCAACGAGTTCTCTTGGGCTTTCAGCTTTCTCATTGAAAGCCCCCGGGTAGTCGCGCGGAAAGTGTTGCGCGTGGGGCGGCCCGTATGAAGCCTGGCAGAACGGTCTCGGCTGTTTTGATTGAAACACATACAGCTTCCTGTTGCAGTTGCCGCGGTATGCTCCGAACCAGCCGGCTAGTCTGTCAAGTCCGTCTTGAGTGGCCACTGTGATCCAGGCCCGGACAGCCCTCCAGAACCGTGTGGAAGAGGCGCTTTCTGAATCTGATACATGCAATTTCGCAGGAAGTAGGGTAGCGAAAATTGGGTGTCGGCTGCCTCCGATTACCATGTTACGAAGATTTCAGCACCTAGGTGGGGTCAACCCGACAGTGCTCAGTGGCTCTTCAGGTCAAAATTTCTTGAATTTGGTTCTTCGATGTTAAGCATGCCTGTGGACTGCAGGCCCAAACAGGACACGTGCTTGGACTCAGCGAGTAGTGCTAAGCGTCTTGAGAACATGTTTGCATCTGCGTATCCTGAGCCCAACGTTCAACCCAAGAAAAGCCGTCAGTCGCGCTTCCACCCGGAAACACATCACCCTTGATCCGTGCTCACCATGCTCGGGAGAGGAGTTTCGGGCTTAGCATGAAATGTAAGACTTACGGCGTCAAGTTTATTCTTGGGGTTAAGACGGTTAAGGGCCTAGGAGATATGCACGGGTCAAATCCCAAACCGGTTGTGGAGGATCAATGGTGCCGGACAGCGGTGGAGTAGTTGTCTATTCGTGGTCCAGGGTCTGCCATGTTGCGGTATAGGCTTGTGCTGTAGGAATCAACTTCTTCACAAGATGCCGTAGCAGTTGCTCCCCTTTCTTCTGCAGGCTTGCAAGTAGTGCAGACATGATCCAGCCACAGATCCTAGCAAGCACCGCACTAACTACGCACCGTTTCACCATCAGCTTTATTCATATTCCAGGCCCCAAGCCCTAAGCCTTACATCCAGCCCTACTTCCTTCCTTGGATTGAAGGCAGAAGTAGTCGAAGAGTCCTCGTCGAAAGCGACTGTGCTCAGCACTGCCGATTCTCGCCTGCACTCCCATTTCCCGTGCAGTCGTCCTTCTTTGTTGGAAATCTAGAGTTGCAGAGTTTTGGATCCAGCTAGGATGTCCTAGGCCCTAGGCGGTCTAGTTTGGAGGCAGGAGAGGTGTGGGTATTTTTAGTACTTAATCTGAGTTCGAACTAATTTTAAGGGAACGCTCAGGGTACGCATCTTCTTCTCGGCATGCATACGATTCCTGTGAGAGGCGGCCCCAAACCATTCTGTGACGTGAGCCCCGCTTGCAGACTTCTCCGAACAAGCGAACATGGCAGTTTCATGCAACTTGGGGGCTTCAACCCCAGAAAGCAACCTCCTAAGCCCTCATGTGTTCTTAGAGGCCCGAATCCCCTTGGAACCTGAAGCTCCCCTGGGCTGACCGGTGACTTCAGGTGAGTCTTGCTAAGAGCATGTTGGGCAGTGGAGCTCTCTGGGCTGCAGATATCAAACCTAATTAGGGTTCAGGGAGTGGGGGAGGGTGTTCAGGATTTTACTTGGTTTGTGGCCTCGGGTCCTGCAATCACGGAACATCCAAATGGGCCTCGCAAGGCAACAGGGTGGTTCAGCCGGCCGTGGCATGGTTCTGATGACGCTGATGTTGTTGATGATGATGCTGATGATGCTGATGGTGATGATGCTGATGATGGTGATTTTGAGGTGATGGTGAGGTGATGGTGGTGATGATGATGGTGATGATGCTGATGATGCTGATGATGGTGATTTTGAGGTGATGGTGGTGATGATGATGATGATGAGGATGATGAGGATGATGGTGAGGATGGCGACGGTGGCGACGATGATGATGATGATGGTAGAGTCAACGTCGGTACTTGACTGGTTTGTCCCACTGACCAGCCTTCCAAGGGAAGTCCTAGAAACCGAAATCCATCAACTCCAACAAATCAAGCCCCGAAGCCGTACTTACCAGATCCCCTACGCAAGTGGCACAGCCTATGTGGGCGTTCAAGAAGTGAGTCCTTGTAAAATTAGTGTAGTTCGTCTTGAGACCTGAGACCTAATTAGCTTTGTTCTCTGCCATGCGAGGCGATTGCACAAGTCCTGATGCAAAAAGGACTCAAAACAAGAACTTGAAGAAGTTGGTGAAGCAGCACGCCGAGTTCTGTCGTACTGTACCCTTTGTGTAGCTCACTTATTGGCCGGGACAGAAGAGTTCCTAGCAAACGTGGTGGTTGTGACGTTTCAAGAGGTTTCAACTCCCGTCCGGCCCAAACTGTGAGGCTCTTTCCCTTTCGGCGGGTGTCGCGGCTTTCACGAACACCTCCCAAGGGCTGCTGGTGGCCACTGCTATCATTCTGGGCATGACAGTGTGGGGCACCAAGGATGTTCCCACTCTCGTTTCGCAAGCCGGATTTAACTTACCATGGTTTGGAAAGTTATTGCTCGCTTTGTATCCCGTGCATGGTAACTTAGATTACTTAGATTCATGAAGTCCCTCAGCAAAAACTCGCTGAACTGCTTGGACTTCACACAGCGCCTCAACCTTTGACCCCAATGTCTCAAACAGCTGAATGCCTCAGGACAAGACATCCCGAACCCAACTCACCAACGCCGTAGACGGGCGCGGGGGACCTCGAACCTGAACCCAACTTTGAAAGCCTATGTGCGCTTTGGGGCTTGGAATTTCAGGTATTCAAACGTCTGGGTTACGAGCTTAAGTTGGACGGTGGACCTTGGTCGTGAAGATCTAAGAGTCTAAGGCTGAGTTTCGGAAGCACTTGGGTGGATGGTTGGGACTTGCCAAGGCTGTCTGCTTATACTTTCCAGATGGTGGCGGAAGTCAGCGCAGTTTCTGGGCTGAACAGATGCCTGCTCTCACTGCTGCCAAGTTGCCACCTGACATGATCCGAAAGGTCTCTGAACCTATGTGCGTATACACAGCTCAGCAAAAGGCGGGAGATTGTGGATTGTATTTGAGATGTACCGGGCAGTAGAGACAGGGGCAGAGACAGGGAGGGAGAGGGAGAGACGGAGGGAGAGAGCGGGAGCGGGTAAGACGGAGAGACGGAGAACAAGCACTGCAGTCACCTGCCACTTGTGCCTCCTTGTAGTTCAGTGTTTTCTGCAACAGGTGCTCGGAAGGGTAGAGCGCACACGAAAGCAGACAAAGGTCTCAAGGCCTGTGCAGTACGTTGAACGTCATCGCATGTCTGGGTTTTCCACTTTCACAAATTCCAGAAACCCTCAAAAGCAGTTGGGCCCGAAGTAAAAACAAGAGTAAAGCAAGTGAGCGCGAAAATTCAGGGCTTAGGCAAGGCTCAGATGGTTCATACTACCCTTATTACCCTAAAACCCTAGGTTCCACCATCCTTTCTACCCAGGATACAGGTGCAGACGACCTCGGTGCTGCCTGGAAGACCAGCCCTGCGGCTTCGGGGTTGAGACTTGTTGCTTAGAAGGCCCCGCAAAGTTGACTATGAGGGTTTATGAGGCTTACTATCGGGTTGAGGCCCAGCTAGCAGAAGAAAGGTTTATTGGGTTACCTAGTAAGTCACTGATGAGTTAAGCATTTGCTAGTTAGGTAGCTGGCTGGAGCCCTAGCGTGGGTCGGAGAGACTGTATAGGGTTTAACTAGGGTTTTGGGGATTGAGGGCCTAGAGCCAGGGTATCAAGCTAAGGGCTGACGGGTTCATGTCGCCAATAGGGGTTTTGGGTTAAGGACTGTGCTAACCCTAAACTTAAACCTTAAACCCTAGGCAAAAAAACCCTCAAACCCCCGATAAGTGTTTCTAAGCGTCGAGGTGAACCCGAACACCTGCTTAGCTCTCCCACCAGAGGTTTCGGCAAGTGGGCCTTCCTCCCACGGCTGGCAGTGGGCTATCTGGCTGTGAGAACGTTTATGCTTTTGTGGTCTTTTGTGCTTAGTTCGATGTAGACGAATGTAGGGCCTTGGGCGTAGAGCTATAGGATTGAGATCTAGGTCTAGCTCCATACATAGTAGTTCGCTGAATACATCTGCGCATTGAATTCATCGGTGCTTGTGGATTACAGAGAGGGACAAGCATGATGGGCTGCAGCCTATGAAGATTGGACAAACTCCGATTATGGATTTAGTGTGCTCTGAAAACCTGAAGCTGCCTTCGGCCGGGTACGGTGGAGGAGTTGTGGTCCCACTCTTCGGCTGGCATGGACCTACTACAGCAAATGAACACATCAATGGATATAAGACGTACAAGACGAGGACCAGGTATGAAAGACCCCACTCCTAAACGGCCTGCGCATCTAAGGCCCTAAGCCCAGCACCTGCTGCTGAATCCCAACCAAGGTACTCTTTCCGGCATCAGTTGCACGGTTTATGCCGATGCCTCAGCCTGCAAACCTTGGGGTAGTCTCGGGTTTGAGGGTGAGGTTTCAAGCCTTCCGTTATTCGTCGCATTTCTGTCCGACTACAACCCACGATATCTGAAGAAACCTATGGACGTATTCTGTTGTTGGGGCCTCTATCTGTGAGGATTCTCAGGACGAGCTTGTGCGACGTTTGTTCAATTACCCGAAACTGTGTTCACGAGTGTTGTGGTTTTCAGGGTCGAGCCAGCGATTTAGATGCGGATAATCTGCAAACATGGCAATGTCTGTTGTTTGAGTAAGCATCTGCATGCATGGTATGGGGATGCATGGGATACAACGACGAACTTGTTCTGGTGCTGCAGTGTTGCTGCATCCGAGCTTCTGGCGTCCGAGCCATGGAAGGAAGCGCTGTTTCTCAACACTTGGGATCATCATGGTCGATCTTCCGCAAGCAAAACCTTGATAGCGAAAACGGCTGGCTGTGGGGATCCTCCAAAACCTGTGACCCACCCCCCTGAAGCACTACATAATTCAAATTCAACCATGGCCTCAGCATTGCCTGCAGGCCATGATCCTTGGTGACCTCCTGACGCAGTTTGTTCAGTCCTTCCTGACTGCCATCCCTTCCCTAGGCCGCTGCATTCTGCTATCCTTGATATGCCAGCCCAGAACCAGCAAAAGCAGATGTACGCATGTAGGTACATGTGTGTGTGTGTGTTGATCCATAGGTCATATATCTCGCAACCACATACATATTCGTTTGTACGGCTTGCACCGATGGACCCAACCAATGAGAAACGCCACAACTCGTTGCAGTCGGGACATGCCATTGTTTTCATGAACAGAACTTCAGAAACCTTTGGTTTCAGGAGCCCTGAAGCTATACTGCAGCCGTGCTCCCATTTTGCTCCTTGCCGAACAAGTTTTGGGAGTTTGAGGGGGAAGCCAGCAAGTAGCGCTGCTTGGTTCTAGTCCAGATGGAAAAAAGACACCATACTGTGGCCTGAAGGCTCATGAACAGACCCTTATGTCTCAAAATTTGGACGTTCAGTCTTCTCAGAGCGTGAGGCGGGCATTAGGGCATGTGCACTGCAGCCCCTCCTCAAAAAAAGTCTTCTCAGCGACTCTTGCACGGGAGCACGATGACCTTCTCAGGATCAGCCTCACCGTGTGCGTTCTGCTCCCAATGTGCCTGGCGGAAGACTTCTCGATCTTTGGTATGCAACCTTTGTCTCCCTGGTCATGTCGGACCCGCTTTAGAGCACCTCAGCATTCTGCTGTATGCAACCCTGAGGGACCCTTCAACCCAAGACGAAGCTGCCCTATCTCGCGAAACCGGAGGTTCGAAGGCTGGAGTCAACTGCAAGCACACAAAACGACCCTGGAGATGCTGCGGCTCTGGCCAAACCCTGCAGGCCCTGTAAGCCCTGCATCTGAAACCATATGGGAGTTTCCGAAAATTAGTGGTGCCTTATTTTGGGGTCCCTATATTAAGGATCCTATTATTTAGGGTGCTATATTAGGGTCCCCTATTTTCGGAAACCCCCATATGTGAATGTCATTACCCGTTTAAAGCGCCCCCCTATGGCCCGATTTCGAATGTGAGGCCCGGTAATCCTTGCCTCCAACCCTGCAGCTGCTAAACCGTAATGGGGGTTTCCGAACATAGGGGACCCTAATATAGTACCGTAAATAGTAGGATCCTTATTATAAGGGCCCCAAAATAAGGTACCCTAATTTTCGGAAACTCCCTAATGCGTTTTTTCTTAGTCTAAGGAGCTTGGCCTTCACTTCAATGCTGGGCCTTGCTGCATGCTGGGCCCTCAGCTGACTTCAGATTCAATGGAGCTACTTTGCTCATACTGTAGTCTGCGTTTGCTTGTAGAGTGCTGGAACTGGAAATAAAATTGCGGGGTTGAGGCTCGGGCTTCCATCAGGACACATCTTAGCAGGCTCTGGCTTGTTCGATTGTCGCTGTTTCCATCGCGGAACTGCTCACGCGCTCCTCTGCACATGCTCCCTACAGTCTCTCCCTCCTCCGGCTGACCCCAGTCTTCGGTTCAATATGAACTTTGTGGCAGTGCCAGGTCCTTCAAATCTTCTGTGCTGAACATTTCGGCAGACTGCTGTGTTCATGAGCCTTTTGCGGAGATTCAGCCGCTGCTTCTGACGCGTTGCTGTACACTTCTAAACAACACTAAGCTTCGACGGCCGTGTCGATCCAATGCTTGTGGCCCAGCGCCAGCAGTTGAGCCTATAGTGAGCCACTCGAGGTGTCTACTTGGCGGCATTCTGTGCGCTGCGTGCGCTGGTGGCATGCCTGCAGAGAATTGGTCAGATAGTTGTCAGGCTTCCTAAATGCAGGTGTTGGGGATGTGTGGGATACTACACCCGTAGGATCTCGAAGTTTTTACATGTTGAGAGCTGAGCAGCAGCTGGCGACCCTAATCGTCCATGGAGGTGAGCAAGACCAGGTCCGAGGCTACTTTAAATCTCATTGATTCGGGATAGTGGGTCTGAGCTTGTGAACTGGGCTTGCTACCCTTCCGCTTCACTCCAGATTGGGACAGCATGAACCTCAGCAGAAACGTAGGACTGCCGCTTGAACCAGCAAGCCTTCCATGCGGCCGACCAGCACAACCCACAACCCCATAATCCTTGGAGAGGTTGAGCCCGAACCGCCAAGAGCACCCCACCCGAGGATGGCAGCTACCTCAAGGGAGGTAAGTTCTTCCGTACTGCGCCATATGCGCCGATGGCTTTGATCAGCGCTAGCATCTGGGCCTGCAGCAGCTAGAAATCCTGGTGTGTTGGCGTGCTAGGTCTCTCGTGGTTTAGGGCTTAAATAAAAGCATAGAGCTCTTCTCAGCTGGTCAAATATGTACCGACATCACAAATTTCGGAGACCTATGCGGGCACTGCTACTATATTGCCTGTTACTTAGGGCAGCCGCTTCGGTACCTATACTTCGTTTGATTTCGATAATTATGCATGTATTGGATTGTCCCTGAGTGTCCGGGTTTCCAGCCAATCGCACACCCTTGCTGATGACAGAACTGATGACACTGCTCAACCCTAAACCCTAAACTCTTCCTACCTTTGGGCCCGAAGTTCCTAGCATGGGCGACGAGATGTGATCGGCTTGCAACTGAGGCCAGCTGTCGGATGCCGTGAACCCTCGAGTCCTAGTCTTCTTATCGAACATCAGCACAGTGACTCGCTCAAGTCGATGATGGGTGGAGGGTGGGGCGCCTGCAATCTTGGCCCATTGTCACTTAGCTTTGCCATTGAGGCTTAGGCCTAGCTCCTTGCCTGAATGGATTTAAATCCTGAAGGCGCGACAACTTGTTTATCCTGGCCGGATCCCATGTTGAGTCATATCGCAGAGAAGTGGGTGCATAGTGTCTTGAGGATAGGGTGCCAAGAGCTCAAAGGTTTCTTTGGGATTTGCCCAGCGATGTTGGGAGAACGACGCGGTATTGCTCCGTTTACAACTCCAACCCCTGATGTAGTGTGTTGTGATCCCCTGTCTGCCGTTATCGTCAGTGCATGTCCGTTGTTTCTGTCCTGAGGTTCAATCTCCCTTCTGCTTTGGCATGACTGTAGATTTTATCCGTTTACTCTTGCTCAGTACTTTCCGAGTATGATATGCTCCGATGTGAGGCGTATATGAACCATGGGATGGCACCGGCAACATACCAGGACTGGCCTGGCTTTGCTTGAAAACTTGTGAGTTTCAGGCTTCAGACGGCTCGCGTTCTTCGCGGTTCGGCATTGGCTGGATGCTTTGAGTTTCGGACTAAGGGTAGCTCCAGGCTCAAGGAAGAGACCTTTGTCCGACTGGCTCCTAGTCGTATCAAACTGAGATTGACATCTGAGGCATCTGGTGTAGGCCTCCTGTCCGTTGTTCAGAGCACCGGACATCTGCGTTTCTTATAACATCCTGTCTCCAGGAGCTGGTCCAGAGCGGCAGCTCCAAGAAAAGCAACCTTCGGCGCTATGCTCTTGCAACTCGGACAGAATGTCGCAGCTCTCCAGGACTATGCTTGGAAATCCTACTTCAAGTCCTGTAGAGTCTTTAAACTATCAAGCGTCGGTACTGCAAAAGTGTTTCCTGTCTTCTTGTGCACCCACCGCAGAACCACGAGTTGCTGGATACTGGTACTTCAGTTGGCCGAAAGGCTTGAAAGGGATGTGCAGTCCGAAGTTTCGATTACTCCGAGTACTGTGATCATTGCAAACAGTATTAGGCAACTCTGAGCACTACTGCAATCTACTATAGTATGTGACTCAACTCCAGTCCTAAAGTAGAAGCACCCTTATGCAGACAACGTGGCTCGTGTCAACTCCTTGTTAAAGTTCATGGGGCCCGCGATGTCCTCACGAGACAACTATCAAGAAGTCAGGCCGTTGCTCTCGCCTTTATCATCACCGGCGGCGTTTGCACAGCCCCTGAGCTGTTGCGACATTTTCTAGGTTTGAATTTCTGTAGTACTCCGGGGGCTCAGGGTATTCGTGAATTCGGGGACTCGAAGGTTTCGGATGCCGGTCTAAGAGACTCTGGGATACGCATAGTTAAGGCATCAGTCACCTGGAACATGATCGTCAAATGCCAAGATCGTTTTCTGCTGCAGTCCGCAAGGACACTTTTCGAAGCCATGGCAAACTACGAAGAAAGCGGAGGAACTAATGCAAAACTAAACCGCGACTCTAGGCCTCATCTGTGGCCTGGGCCCCGAACCCCGCAACCTTCGACCGCAGAGTTCTCAAGAGACATAATGGAGCCAGCATAGTAGCATTACCAACCCAGTATCACTGAAGTATGTAGAATGCACGGTGCCCACGCCGAGTCTTTGATGGCCGCCGGCTTCTTCACCTTCGGCGCGAACACCCAAGGTCTGCTTCTGGCGAACTACGCCACCCGAGACCTTGTGCCTGGGCAGGGTTGGCGTGGATTGGGAGCCACGGCGAGAAGCACAACCTTCCCATGGGTCTATTAGGTCCCGGCCAAGCCCAGCTTGAGGCTTCGATGCTTTCTGGCATTTGCTGTCGCGCTCCTCGCGGGCATGCGTCGTCGTTGGTAAGTGCTTGTCAGTTTGCTTGTAGAAGTTGTGCCGGTGCTTGCGATTTTGCGGGGCTTCACGGCGTCCTAGCCATACTTACCAACTCTTGTCTCATCGGATTTCGTGGGATCCCAAATTTTCCAACCTCGAAATTTCAATTCGAACGACTAATTTCAAGTTTCCCCCAGTCTAGATGCATAGTCTGATATCAGGATTCTTCATGCTACTAAGCCTCAACTCTTCTGATAAAAGGCAGCTTCGCTTGGAAAGATGGGGGTGATGATCAGCATTCTGTGTGGCTGCCCGGCGAAGTTCTAGAGGCCAGTGTCCGAACTCTGGTTTTCAAGGCTTCCCATCTTGCCGAACCGGCAATGTTGAGGTAGTTTGCAGGCGGTGTCGGGGTGATACTGAAGGCCTGCAGAAAGCAGATGCAGTGTTACGAAGTTTGTAGTTGTAGGTATGAGGACAGGGGCGCCGGCCAGCCTGTGGCCACCGCGCTCTGCAACATGTGGACGTTTCACGACCACATTTGCATGAATACGCCTCGGCCACAGATGCAACCACATCGCAAAGAGCAATTAGGATTGACTGGCGCGAACTGGGCGTGTATGGCGTGCGCACGGGGCCGGGTCGGCCCTGTCGCAGTTGCTGTCCAGTTCGGGGTGATGCTATCGCCAGCATTGCCCTTAGCATTTGGTTGCCCCGCTAGTAAAGACAATAATCGCGACACCGTACCAGGAACATCAGTACTTGGAATAAGACCGAGCATTGAGTTTTTTTACATTTTGAAGCAACAGAACAAGCCTACACCCACTCCCAGTCTGGAACCCTCACGTGCGAGAGCCTTGAACTTGCAATCCCAGGATTCCCACTCAATTTCATGCTGCTGAAATCGGAGGCCACGCTTCGTTTCGCATCAGCTTGTCGCAGAGAGAGCAAAACCTCAGGCTCCGCATGTTCGTGCTGTGGGGTTGAATAGGTGCAGTGCAGTGCTCTCAATCAGAGTCTGTTGAGAGGGTCCTGGGTAGAAGCAACTTCATACAACAAGGTCATGCCCACTGCTGGCAGCACTTCTACCGTTATCAACGCACGGGCTACAGACAGGATGCAGGTCTCGGTACAGATACCTGGGCGGGAGCTGAAAGCACCCCCCCCGCCCAAAAAAAGCAACAAAACCTTCGGGGAGATCGAAAAAGTCTATATGTTTGAGGTCGTGGCCATGGCCAAGAAAAAAGGCTTCTCAATGGACAAGCCAGCGGTGCGATGGCTGACCGTGGCCCTGCTGACTGCTCTTCGGCTTCATGACATCTTGTTTGTTTCGGCTTGCTTTCTGATTGAACTCACTCTCTTAATCTGTGCCCTTCCGCGAGTTGCCAGATGCGATGCTCACCTTGACGAGTCTAGATTTGCGGTTGCTGGCCGGAAATTGAACGTCTGAATCTGTACGTTTTCGCTCTGTCTTTGACGGGAGCAGTCAACCGGTGCAAGCAAAGTCATCTGCCGAACTGACGGGTATGATGCCAGTCAAGTCTAGCTGTTGAATTGCTCCTGCACTCAGAACCCATGAGCCCATGTTGAGTCTTGCCTGCCCCTGCCTGCCGCGCATCTCGACAGCACGCCCGTACAGACAGGCTGCGAAGGCTTTATATAGTCAGAACCCCCAATTGGCTAAAGCCGCCTGTGGAAATACGGCAATGTTAATCATCACAGGTATGTGTACATCATGAAAATGACAGGGATACGGTTGCCGATGACATCACACGTGCATCCCAACCTGCACCTGAGGTTACCACTGGACTTGCCTTGGTATTGCAGGCATGTTGCAAACAAGGGCTCCGCTTGACCGTGAATCGCATGGATCGGCTCGAGTAGAGAGTAGAGTCTTCAGAAGGGGTGAGATGCTGGCCATTGCCTACAGAAGTATTCTCTGAGGAACTACATCTTAGTCTTGTGCTTGTCAGTATTGGTTTACATCCTCTGTCTCCACTCCTAAATCCAGCTGAATGCCGAAAGCAGTATTGACACTACTGTTGCGCACATCGGTTTCGTTAGTACTGTCACGGACAAGTCGAAGCACGTCCTTGCCTTCCGAAAAAGCCTCGCCAGATGCTTAGATGCTTGAGTAGGAGGCGACAGACCCTAGAAGCTCAAGCCCCCAATAACAGCCCACATTCCCAACCCCACATTTCGCGGAATCATCACGTCTAGACACCAGTTTCTATGAGATTGCTCATCAACACAGGAGAAGCTGAAGCTGCTATGGGATAGGGTCGAATGGGGACCCAGAGGGGCCCTCGATCGTGGCATGGAAAAGGGTTGTCAACTATCCGTTCTAGGCTTCTTCGCTGTCCATGTGGGCGTCCCTTTGACTGGCCTTTTGAAGTTTGGAGCTGCGTTCTGCTGTATGCTTAGCTGAGTCCTTATGGAATGCTACCGCTCCGGCTTAGCTGGTGCGGAAGCAGCTTCAAACCGAACCCATTGGATGTCCACATCGAAGTTTCCGATGTGTGGAATGATTCGCGAAGCTTCGGCCTTGCTCTTTCATGCTCTTGCTCTTCTTTGAGGCGACGTGACCTGCATCCTGCCAGTACCCACAGCAAAGCACCTGCTCAGGCTTCCTCACAACAAGCCTCGGGATCCAATGATGTTGAGACCTTGCGGATGGAGGATTTAAGGGCTTTTAAGCTTTGAGAGGCCCGTAGTAGTCAGAGGACAAAAAATCAAAAGTTGATGTAAGGCTCCTGCTTCATTAACCCGCTTCAGAACTCATTCGCTGACTTGTGCCACCGACCCGGAACGAACACCCTCGTTTCTATACGCAACAGCGCGTTTAACCATTGATCGTGCACCACCTGCCGCAAACACTGTTTGGGGCGTTGAGGCAAGAATTGATTTCCGAGTGCCCGTAGCGCACCACAGTCAATCTATTCTCGCGCTTCCACCGTCACGTCAGTTTTGAGAACCAACAAATTGCTCTGATGACCTGTAGCTCTGCTTGCGAAGTGCGACGGGGTTTCCCAAGATGTTCATGACTGCAGGGGCCTTCCGCACACGCTTGCTAGTCTTGCTGCTGACAACATCTTGCATCCGAACCGCGACATGGGCGGCTCCTCCTGTCTAGATGCACACCTTAGAGCTGACATCTCATGTTTCATGTCAAGTTTCAAAAAGGTAAGACGATCGGGCCTTGACAGCGCAACAAGACCATATCCCGCCTATGGTTCTTCGGGATTTCTTGAACGTTCGGGATAGGCCATGTCATTGTCAGCAGGGCTACACGCCTTTGGACCCTGCTCTGTGGTCACTGATCCTTCATGCAGTGTTTTGTGTTGCTTCGCCGCATTGGCCCTCACCAATCCCTGCAAATTCATGCTGTAAGCCCACGTTAAGCGAGTTGACACCCTTGCCGCTTGTTACCTACACCTGTGCATCCCTAGGCCAAAGCCAAATGAAGATCTGTTCGGGGTTCCCAGTTCGAGATTTCGCGCACACTTGCACTGATTTGGTTTTGTTTTCTTTCCCGAAGCTGCTGTACGGAAACCACAACCATGCTATATAAACTTGGTCTACCTTGCATCGAAATAAGCCTTGCCTTGCGGAGGATTTGGGGAAGGTGCAAGCAGTCACCGGTGCGACTATGGGAAGTTTTATTGCCGCCGAGCAGAGATTTGGACTTGTGAAGACCTGTCAGTGCGAAGGTTTGTGTGGCTCTACCGCGAGCGAACCATGTTATGAGTTCTAACTAGCGAGTGCTCATCAGAGTCGTGGAACATCCGGGCGACAATGTCGTCGCTTGGGGTTCTGGGTGTCGACCTCCTTTTTGCACAGGAACACATTGCGTCCCACGGGAATCGACAGACGTGGTGTGCATGCGGCATGCGCATGCTTGTCTGTGAGGGTCGCTGTCGTTGCTGCTCGGATTGGCTTTGCCAGCTGGGATATGTCAATACGCTCAGAGCCGACGAGTTTGGTGTAAAGATTGTTGGTGTTCGAATGCTGCTCCTTTGGTTGCGTTGCTTGTCCGCCATCTGCGTTCGTTGGACCTTGGCACATGCGCATAGTGTTTATATTCACATGCTGCACACATCGCCGCAAAGCAATTCGCATGTCTTCGAATGCCTGCGCTTCGCATGGTATGCCCGACTGATGTCGAGGAGGCCGCATAGTTTAACCCTCCTTCCCAGCATGCTGCTTAGCATGCTGCAGCGACAGCTAAACTGTCTTCTAAACTAAAACTCGAACCGTTTCCCAAGCCAAAGCTGCGGTTCATGCCCGAGGTCTTCGTGGCCCCGGCATTGATGTCCCGGGGCCTTCGCCGACAGCGCGGCGGCAAGGCCCCGGGTCGTGCCGTGCAGGAAGTTGTCCTGGTGATGTGCCCTGGTCTCGAAGGCACCCGACACTGCGGCTCCCCCTAATGAGAAGCACAGAACAAGTCAAGAAGCAAGTAGCCTGCCCGAAGGAGCGCAGAACTATGAATCAACGGAGGACGGTTGAACTTGAGTTGGGGACTGAACAGAAAACAGCTTCTGATAAGTTTCACGGTATCCTTCTCCTAGTGGGCAACATCAACGTCATGGTCTTCCTCAGCATAACGGTGACCATCCCCATCATCACGATCGCACTGCTCATGCTGTCAGTGCTGTGGCTTCCCCCAAACAGTCCTAAGCCTTCAAGCCAAGGATCAAGAAAGCCCTGCGTGCAGACTCTAAGCCCTACCAACGACAGGAACTCCGAAACCTCAACCCGCAGGAAGGCCGGCTACGTCAACTCCTGAATCATCCGATAAAAGTTGGAACGATACAGAGATTATTAGCATGGCCCCTGCGCAAGGATGACACACACACACACAAATCGAGAGGTCTACCAAGTGCTGAAAAGCCTGCAGCCCAGGTGCGGCTTTCTTCTTGGGAGCCTCGGGGTCTTCCTGAGTATCACGAGGAAGTGAGTTTAGGGTTTAGGGTTTAGGGTTTAGGGCTTAGAGCTGCGATGCAGGGCTTCGTCCCATGTGACGTTCACGCAGTCTGGGCTGCGGGCTACTCGAGCTTATCGAGTACATAGGGTTTTGGGGGCACCGATCGCAGGGAGGGGATGTTTACAGCACGGGGTGACATAGCTGGGCTGAGCGGTTCCCTTTCTTGATCCTTTCTTCAGGTTTCTGGTTTTGCAAGTGCAGACACTTTCTACCCAAACCCGACATCCGCTGTCCTTCGAAGTGAAGCCGCTACTCGCCAGGGTTCTAGTTCCTAGCAGATGAGAAGAAGAGCGACAGTACGTTACAAATCGTAAGAAGACCGCTGACAACGATAGTCGTTCCACTAGAACCTCAGTGAAACTAACCCCTAAACCCCTAAACTGTAAGCCCCAAACCCTAAACCCTTTAGCACAGGGTCTACACTCCAAACCCTAAGCCTAAACCCTGAACCCCTAGTGTCCCCAGGCCTGAAGCTGAATCATCCTGAGGATGTCAAGGGGCCCACAAAACCGTACTCGGGGACGGAGGCCTCCGGCTCCTTTGGACCCTAGCTGCTTGTGATGTGGGGGTTTTCAAAACGCTCACTTCCGTCCGGGCATTTCGCGACGACGACGGAGCGGTGACAAACATGTGCACCCGAGCTAGGTCTGCCTAATTCAGATGAGCCTCTATGCAAGACTCCTTTAAACTGATATACATATATATATATATATATATGTATGTATGAGCTTTGTCAAAGGAGTCTGCAACTGGCTCAGGTGCATCTTCGCAGGCTTGATACTTCCCATGAAGCTACACCCTGCCTCACCTGCTCTCAGGCCCTTGTTTATTCGAGCCACATACAGACATCCGTAGCCTAAGCTCTCAGAACCTCAAAAAGCTTACATTCACAATCCCCGGCCCTTTGCTCTACTCGATTCTCTAAGTCACCCCCCCTAAATGGAGGGCCGCCAGCAGCTTCTCAAAAGGCCAGCTCTCAGAAACTCGCCACATCTCCGTGCGTTTCGCGGCATGTAGGGCCCTCCCGAGCGCCTCGGGGGATTTCTTGTTCAAGCTTCTGGGCCGCTCGTAAGTCAGGGTCTTCAGCTTCTGTGGCTTCTGGCCCGGTTTGCGTGAAGGGCCAGGATGCTCCTCTTCATCATTGTGACCTCAAGCCGTACTCGAATTGTTTTTGGGCTTCAGGTTTAAACTATTAGGGTAAAGCCCGCAAATAAGTATTCCTTGTTCCGATTTGGGACAGCCGGCCTCTGGGAAGTGGCAGCCTGGGCAATCGACTAATTGATTCAGGCCATTGCGTGAAGCCGGCCAGTTCCGAGGATACGCAAGCAAAACTGAAATTGCAATCAGAGCCAGAGTTGCTGGTATGTTGGCTGCAGTTATTGTTGTGGCCGATGTAGGTAATGTAGGACTAACTGAATTTCTACTGCATAAGCATGTGGGTGCATCGATTTTTGTGCTTCAGCTATACGTCTTCCCCACGCTCAATCCATGTAGAGAAACCTTTAGGCCCCTTCTCGCAAATGCAGCAGGCTCTTTCCACCGGACCGGCTCCTGTCTGAGGCTGCGGCACGGAGCCTCAGAGCTGCCTAAACCCTAAACCCTAAACCCTAAACTTCATGTGGGCCGTTAGCGAGGCCCAGAGCCTTGGGCACGCCTGACAGCCTAACGCCGGGTTTAGGGTTTGTTCAAAAGGGTTTAGGGTTTAGGGTTTAGGTTAGGGTTTAGGGTTTAGGGTTTAGGGTTTAGGGTTTAAGGCTAGGGTTTGGGCTTTAAGGTTTTGCGGCTAAGTGGTGCAGCCCTTCAGGCAGGCCTTCACTTCGTTGGGGGGTGGTAGAGGCGGCACAGGTCAGAGAAGTAGATTTTTCTACCGGATGAGGGTTGAAAGATTCTGCGTGCTATGGCCAGTGGTGGTTGGGTAGGAGGGAAGTCGTGCTACCGCCCTGCTTCTACTCACTCATTCTGCTCCATCTCTTGAGACAGACGAGATGATGATACACTGGTCCGGACTCAGACAGTGCAGGTCTAACCGGGATGCTCTCAGCTGCTATCAGTTTGTCCACGCCCATCAGACACAGATTAAAAGGGAAAGCCTGAAAGTTCTACCCTTCCAGGCAGAACAAACCCATGTCAATACAAACACGTGAAGTTCTAGGTGGCCAAGTCATTGGGTACGTCGACCTCACGACTCAGGTTGTTCCACTGAACGATTCCTGGGGGATGCTGCGCGTTATTCTGCGGCCTAAGTTGCCAATACTATTTTGGGGGTTCCTTATTATAAGTATCCTATATTACCTGCACCTTCCTGGTCTCCTAAGTTTCGGTGGAGGTTGGACCTCGGAACCCGCTCTGCAGGCGCTTCTTGAAACCTCCGGGGGGGCGGCCTTTGGCTTGCAGCCGTAGGACGCCGTAGGAGAGCCCAGGATGTGGTATGCGAAGTACTGGAGCATATGTTTTGGAGCAGAAAAATCACAGAATCAGCTCAGAGCCACACGAACCCTGAGAAGCATCGCAGCCCGGAGGATTCACAGTGTGCAGAGGAGTAGCCATGCATCAAAGCAACATAGTCAAAGCCGTTAGTGTGCACTTGCACAGGCTACGCACGGACGAGTCTTGATTGTCGTACCGGAGGCCTTTAGCTGTCATCTGTCATTTTCCCTGGCAGCCTGGCCTTAACGGGAGAGGCGGGAGCGTGTCAAAGGGCAAGTCACAGGGGGGTTTTGGGGCTATGGGGAACCGGAACTATAGCCCACAAACTCCAGTACGGAACTCGTCCCCCACAAATCCGACAGTAGTCATAAAGCATTCGCGCAAGCATTGGCAAAGTTGAGTCGTACATTAATGTCCTGCAACAGCAAGGAATCGAGGTGACAGTCAATCAAAGCAGTGCGGTGGGTTGCGGTTGGAAGATCAGTAGGTCAGTAGGCCCTACCAGCACGACCTTGAGCCGAATAAACAGTGGAAAAGCATAGCCTCGGCCCGAAGTCGAAACCTGAGGCCTCTGGATGCAGCCCCAAACCTGAACCTCGTGGACTTATCGATGCAACAGTTCCAGGGATGGCGAACCTGGGTCTACCCGGGCCAAGCAATGCACTCGTGGCTTGGACAAGTGGTGGAGCAGAGGTCGAGGGATTTGCCTGAAGGTGTGGGTGGCACTCATTGTTTTGAGCGGCTCTGGGGCGCCGCATGAACGAGATATCGTTCCTCTGCTTTGAAAGTCCATGAACGACAACCACAGCGCCCGAATGGCCGCAAAGTCTCCCAAGCTCTGAATGTCGCGAATGTAGGGGCTCTTTGGACTCTCCATACCATGACACCCTGCCAAGTACGGAGAGGGAAGCGAGAGAGGCAGACCGGCCTTCCAAGATTCCAAGGTGCCTTTCAGCTCTGTGGAGGTGCCTTTAGGGTGGCTGTTCCGCCTGCGCAGATGCCGCCAGTTACGTTTGCTCGGCCTCATGAAATGGTCTACAGCCACAGATTTCGCAGGTCTTCATAGGCATGCTTGTGCATCGTTTTAACGAGGCGAGCATAAGATCAGGGCCTGGCTGGGCACTACGCAAACTGACTGGGGCCCTGGGAACCTGCAGACTTGTCGACGGCAGGAGGCGGCCACGGGCGGCATCGGCAGCGCCAGTCACGGAAGTTTGAAGGGGGTGTTTGACGAGCTGGGCCCCTCGGTGTCAATGTGATGATGACGTGCTGTTCACGTTTGGGACGCCATGGGAAGCACATCAGTAACTCTGTTCAAGCTCAGCAGTTTGAGGAGACAGGGTCCACATTCTCACCATGATTCTGTGTTTGCAGAGACCCGTTGCCTTGCAGCCCAGGCCTAACCTCTTCGCGGCTGCCTGGCTGCATTCGCCCGTCGTACACTCGTACAACCAGAGCTTACGGTGAAGTTCCGTCAACAAGTAGAGCGCGCCCAGTTTAAATCGTATCTTCAAAAAATATACTCCACCTTTCCACTCCCTGCCCCTCCAACCTCCACCTCCGTGACTCACCCAACCCATCCACCCCACCCCTCCAGCACCACCAGCCCTCCACCCGTCCTCCACCCGGTGCCTAGTCGGGCCAAATGAAAAGCATAGAGGGTGAGAAGGGGGGGGGTGGAGGGGGGATCCGCTCATTTAAAATGGGCTTGGCGGCCCGGGCCCGAAGTCAACGAAGGTAGTATAAAATATCTGTATAAGTATTTAGAAAACCGCATATCTAAAAAATAGTCACCATGCAACAGAGAAGTGAGGGCAATCAGTTAAATCGGAGGTTGCGAAAAGCGCCGAAGCAGCTACGATCGAGAAAAAAGTTAGGCAGTAAAAGCAAGAGCCGGTGTCTTGAAGATTCCCTCCTACTGGTAGCTCCGATGCCTGGGCTGGGGGATGCATGTGGCTAAGAAGATCCGTGGGATTGTGAGCATGGGCCTCTGCCCGAACCTTCCAGGATCTAGATGTGCGATCAGACGGCAGATTACAAGGTCGGTGCAGGCGCCCAAGCCCTGAACCTGACACCCTACACCCCGGAAGCCCGAAGCCAAGGCAAGATCGGAGAGACGAGTCCGACTTGGAGTTCGACAGCATCTCGGAACGCAGGGCTGAGAATACCAGGAACAGTGGCAACTGTGGAGCTGTAGTATGTTACGCTGGTGCAATCGTGATACCTATGACTATTGAATCATGGTGACTATCACTATCACTCCGACCATGACTATGTGACGATCACGATCACCACGGCTGCTGCCGAGGCTACTGCTGCTTTACTATTGCTATTGTTATCATCATGAGTATAATGATCGCCGCAAGAACGGGGCGTGGGGATTATGGTTGGGAACGATGAAGAAGAGGGAAGACACACAGAATCGGTTCAGGGACGTAGAGTTTGGGGCTTCGAATCTCGGGAGTTTATAGGCTTACGGGATCTTACGGGCTTTGGCATCAACCCCAGGCACCTTGGCCCCAGAGAGAGCTCGGGCCGAAGATATCCCACTTGGCCTTCGACCCCAAACACCTCAGGCAAATCCCAAAGGCCCAAGGAGCCTACGGCCCCACACCCTCAGCCCTTTAAGCCCCTACAGTATCGCCCTAGTCCATCCCCATCCCAAACTCTCCCCCGGAGCCCTAGCTTGATGTCAGGAATTCAATGGTCTGCACAGGATGGAGCACCTGGCACTGCAACGGCTAGGGCGGCTAGGGCTAAGGATCTTGGATAGTTTGCAAGCATGGTTCCGGAGGCAGAGTTGGGGAGGTCTGCGGTTACTGCTCAAACGTTTACTCACAGCATGCGCACACATCATACATGCGCAGACACATGCATACATGCATCCACCCATCTATCCACGCATCCATCCACCCGTCCATGCATGCATCCGTCCACGCCCACACTCCCACCAACCCACCCACCCTCCCACCAACCCACCCACGCACGCAGCTTGGCACGATTTCGGCTCCAAGCCATCAAACAGAATTCTCGAAAGCACTCACGGCTTAAGCTTGAAGCAGTTCCAGCCCTGCAGCTTCATCCAAGGAGCTCATGACGGAGGCGACAGGGCCGGTCAGATTTCCGGTTCCTATGTCTTGGATAGCCTGTCGTCTTGGCGGCAGGGGCCAGGGACACTTGCGGCTCTTACTCTAAAGTTTTTCTGGGAGTCCTGCGAAGATTTTCAACAGCAACGGTTGCAGTCTTGTTCCCATCTGGTCTTCAGCCAGGGGTCGGGACATCCGTGGCGAGGGAAAGCTTTGGATTGGCCAAGCAACCACATTTACACTGCAAACGCACTTATTCTTTCGACCGTCCCATTTGGCACCGCTACGTCTCAGCCATGTGCCACGTGTCCAAGACAAGAACTTCTGAGCAGTTCCTGCCGGAACCAGGAACAGTGCCGTCAAAAGTCCTCCGGCCGGTACCGCTGCGGCATGATTAAATGTGATTGTGACGTTTTGGTTGTTTTTCGCATCATGACTCGTCTTCTTATGTTCCCAAACTACTCTTGTTCATGTTTGTTGGTGCAGCAGTTTTTCTGCTTGTCATAGCCTGTCGCTCTTGGCTCGGCAGTTTTTTTTGCTGTCCTTGTCTCTCTTCTGTATGCAGCTGCAATCATGGCCTTCTCCTGTGCTTTCGAGTTCCCTACGCGGAAGCTCCCAAAGTCCAGGAGACCTTCGTCGGCGCAGCGGCTCAACACTGGGGTTTCAGCCGCCTGGCCGCCCGTGCGACCTGGTTGAAGAACAAGAATCAGGGTGCTGTCTTTTCTGTCAATAACCGACACTGTGATGTTGCTGAGGTTGCTGCTTGTTAAAACTGCCGGTGGTGGTGGTGGTCGTCGTGGTGGTTGTAGTGAAGTGGTTGTTTAGGCAATGGGTTTTGGTTTGGAGCTTTACGTTTTCACTTAGAGTAAGCAAGCCGGGCAGGCAGGAGCCGTGGCAAAACAGGCTTTGACTGCAAAGCCTCGGTTCAGATAGTAGTAGCAGGGCGACTAGCACGCGAAGTGGAGGGAACTGGAAACAAGCTGAACTGCACAGCCGCCCATTGTCGAAGAGAATATCGAGAATGAGTGCCGGTGATGGATCGTCCAAGGGCATGGGCTGGGAGGGAGAACTGTTGCAGAGCTTCGGCCTGAACGGCTATGGAACATCGGCCTCCCTGCTGCTAACGCGCGTATGCACTGCTGCAACGCTGCAGTTTCGAGGTGGCAGGCCTAGATCGATCAACAGGAGATGCCTTTCAGAGTTTCAGCGGCCAAAGTCAGCAAGTAAGATCAGGTGATGATCGTCAGAGCCCCCTATATTAATCATCTTTGAGCTAGCTGTACCACGTTTCTTGCTTGTGGTCCCGAGCATTCCCCCGTGATACAGGCCATGTTCTTCGCGAGCGACATCGACAGCACGGCTCGGATCAACAAGAACGAGTACGTGCTGCTAAGAGAGGTCGGACGTTCTGACGGTAGACCTCGGAAACAGACTCGACACACGACTCTCCATCAAGTCTTCGATATGACCGTCGACGAAGTAGTTCTGGTATGTTCTGAAGGCAAAGAGCTTCACAACCTCCATGTCAAGCTTCACCGCACAACGACTTTGAAGTTACAAGAACACCAGCACACACGCCCGGACTGAGTGAGTGGGACAGGGTAGGCCGGTAGGCGTGGGCGTTTGTGCTGATGCCGGAATCGCCATCAAGACCAACAGTCGGCAGAAAAGTTCATGGTGTAAGTGTAGGAGACAAGCTTCATAATGAAAGTGTATGCTGCGCCCTTTCCTTGAGTCTCCAAACGCCGAAGAGGTCCCCCTAATCCTAGCTCCCATAGTCACACCAGAGGTGGCAGCACCTTTCTCCAGGAGGGCCCCAAGTCCGAAGTTGAAAAATCCAGCCAAAGCCTGGGACAGGCCTTCGTGAACCAGGATCCAGCTTCCGCTAGCAACGCCCTGATTCAAGAGAGCCTGAGCCGCAAAGACTGCGTGCAAATTTTCGGGCTGTTGCTTGTTCCGCACTACTTGTTCCATCTCCTTGAGGGCAACCTGAGGACAAGACGGGTCTTGTGACGAACATGAGGGACCTTAAATGGCAACAGGGAAAAGCCCTGTCAACACTTGGGTTGTCACATTCACTGGACCCCAACCTCCACATCTGGACTCTGCGCATTGAAATTCCGAGGATACAGCTCAGAGTCGCTTGGAGATGCATTTGTCACCCAAGACTCGGGATGAGATGGTGCACATTTACAGGGGGGTTTGCTTCAGGCAAGCAAGACTTCGGAGCTGCATACGAGGTAGTCTGTTACAGGTATACAGCTAGCTCCAAATCTTGGAGGCAAGAAGGTCCAGAGTCTTTTCAGTTTGGCCTTTGGACGGCGCAGGGTCATCCGGCATAAAATCGTGAAGTCGTGAAGTGCCGGTGAGAAACACGACAGCCCGGAAGTGTGGCCGGACTCGGATCCTTGAAGCATCCCAGGCGGGCTTCTTCAAGCAGGTGCTCGGGCACGGGGCTTGATACGTGGCTTCAGGCTAGGTTGTAAGATGTTTCCTTTCCAAAAATATCAAGCTGGAGTTGCCCCTCATTAACAGATGGCTTCCAGCCGAGTGGTGAATGATCCCACCATGAGCCAAGTGAAGTGTAGGCGTCGTCGCAAGGACAACGGCCCGAAAAGGGAGCCAACAACCCGTGTCAAGTGGAGCTCTCACAGCTCTACTCCAAGATTCAACGTGATATTCAGAATTCGCAGATCCTCCGGTACGACCGGTCTTGTCGATGTCGTAAGCATTCTTCAGTTGCTCAGTTGATTCGTTCCGCTAATCTCCCGTGAATAACATCGAAGGTGCTTGTGCCGCTCATCTTCACTAATCTCAAGACTTGCCATATCAACGCGTGCTGCAACATCGGCAACGGGAAAGACTGTGTGCCAGGTGTTCATGTCTTCCCTTACTACTGCTTATCATTCCAGGGGGGTGCTGAGGGCTTTTCGTGACCCTCGCCGACCGGCCTTGGGGGTCCCCCCTTGGTCGCTCCCAGTGCTTCAGATGCAGGTGCTTTCGCGGCCGGCACAGAGGCGCTACACGGACGAATGTACACGAGTGACTGGTGTCGGAGATGTGACTACCATGGCATCGACGATGTGGATGATGCTGGTAATTAGTGATGACGGTGATGGTGATGATAACAGTGACTTGGTTGATGCATCTCGGTTTCATTGCCGCCATGCTTGTGCGTCGTTGGCGCTCACAGCAGAAGATAGGAATCGCCACCATCATCGCATCCGCTGACCACTGCATTCTTCATCGTTATCACACCGTGGTTATTGAACGACGCTAGACCGACTTGGAGTCGTGGCCTCCGAGAGATGAACCCCCCGCAACTCGAATTGAATTCTTCAAAGCTTCGTTTCGGATCCTTGGGACACGAAGCTGCCTGAAAGTGGAGCAGCGAAGATTGAAGAATACCCCCAAAGCCTTGACAGCTGTTGTGTGATGAAAGGACTGCCATCGGCGTCCGGCTCACGAACAAGGCGCGACACCGACAATGATAAAAGTTAGGTGCCTCAACTTCCGTAAAACCCTAGAATTAGAAGTGGAAAGAGCCGAATACCTGTAGTTGCCTCCCGCCAAGCTCGACTTTGCATTCCTCGAGAATCTGCGAGCATGGGAAGCTCCTGCTCCATTTCACGAAAGCTGAGAATCGACGTAGCGCAGTCATGTCCTTGTCGACGCCGTATAGGGCTTTGCAAGGCATTGTATTTCGTAGCAAGACTGGAAGAAGACGATCTAGCAACTAGCATGAGCAAGAAAAGTACATCGCAGTAGCTATTTATGTTTAGCTTGAGAGAGTACCCAGTCGACCGTCGTCGTTGTTGTTGCACTAGTCAGTATTCCCTGCCACAGCACGAAGGGCAACCCGGAATCCATAACACACGAAGGAGGCAGCCGACTTTGTGCACGACCTGTGCTCTGGGAAGACGCATCTCGGTTTTGTGACTTCTTGTGGTGGGCGCTCGCATTCGAAGTCGAAGATACTGTCGGATGGCTCTTCCGAGTCCATGGGGGCTCAGTCACTCATCATAGAGCTTGAACGACGTAGGGGCTTGACTGAGCATAACTCGAGCACCTGGGCGCGCCTGAAGACTGCTGAACACTGTCAAATTCGTCCCGACCTACGGCCCTTGCTTGGCATCTGAGCTCAGGCATGTTCAAACCGTGGCCGACAAGCTGCTGCCGCGCATTTGGGCAGACCAGGACACTTCATCTCTGCAACCTCACAGGTCACAGGCTTAGAGGTGTACGGCCTTCTTTCCCGGATCGTAACCCAAACCTTTTCTGCTATCAGCACCAGTCAAGAGAATGGCTGATGGGCGAGGACACGTCATGTCCGTTGCCATATCTTCATTGTCGTCATTACTGTCACCATGATGGTGTTGTTCTGCACTTCACGGTTGTTATCAGGCAGTATAATCGACACCATCCTCGTCATCGGCTTGCCTGAGAAGTGTTTACGACAAACTAACTGCGGTTTGGCTGGAGCAGCCTCTCGATGCTGCCCCCGAAGCATCGATGCCAGGACCTTGCAAACTTCGCCAAAACCTATGTACTTTCAGAACTTCACTTCGACATGCCATAAGCCTGAGGCAAAAAGGCCTACACAGGAAGAACAAGAAGAGAATGCTGTGACCCCAATCTCGGCATCTAAGGCCCAGGGACGAGGGTCATGCATGAAGAGGATGCAGTAGTAGCAGCTAACAACCTCGCAGCGGCGCGGGAGGACAGCATCAGCCTGGACGAGTTCGTAGGCTTTTCTGGTTGCTGCCGGAAGTTATTGTTCAGGATTCAATCTCATCAAGTAATTTAGCACTCTCCAAGCTTAGTCCTAATCCAAGGCTGGTTGAGAAAGCATCATGCTCAAGGGGCAGGGTTCGGACTACTTAGCGGCTTAGTGCCACCAGGATGAGCGCTTCGTTGCGAGCATTACGATCGCCGCAACATGGAACCGAACTGAATCAACATCGATGCGCGGACATGGAACATACAGCAGGGCGTGGGCGAGTTTTCCAGCAACCCTCCAAAACAATTTCAACTGCAAGGGCATCAGTGGTATCGCTTTCATTCCTGTCATGATCGCTGCTACAAGCTGGTTTTCGCTGATATTGTGTGACTCGCCTGTTACTGATGTTATTGTTCTGTCATCATTCTTGTCGTCAGTGCTGCATCTAATTATGTTACATCGTGTCGCTGTTTGTCATTACCATGCCGCTAGACGTTGAGCGTGGAGGGGGAGGTTGGATACTTAAGGGCTTAACGTTTGGGGCGGCACCATGATAAGACGGACTGTTCCGTGTGGAGTCTCAGGAACTATTCCAACTTGCTTCACTGTGTGTCTCGGATCGCTCCAAGCCAAAAAAAGATAAATTAAAGCCGTCGCGCAGGCGCTTTCCTGAAGGAGGGCAAAGTGAACGACCTTCTGGAGGTGCGTGTTGAGGGGCTTGGAGATGCGGACTTCGGCTTCAACGACCAGCTTCTGTCTTGGTTCGGATTGAAAGTGGGTTCTTGAAGCCTCGTCGATCTCTCTCCAAATTTTGTGCACGGCCTGGCACATCTCTTGCACCAGAGCAACAGCATCGGATGCAGAAAGAAAGCCAACGCCGCTATGTCGCCGCAATGTAGTGTCACCAGAGATGTGGAATGGTTCGCTCGTAAAGAGGCCTTGCCGACGCCAGCCTCAGTATCAGTAGCCGCGTTTGTTCAAGAGTTTTTACACGTGCTGAGAGGCCGTAATCCTCAATGCTCAACAGGCTGAGCCAGTTGGAACGTGCCTTGTAGCATCAGCCGAGTATCTAGGCCTCAGTCTCGGAAACTCCGGTACAAGGACTTTCGCAGCGACGGTTGAAATTGGAAGTCGTGACACTCGCCACACTTACTTGATCCAGGCTCAGACGCTCTCGGTGCGGGACATCGTGGACACGGTACCATGGTTAGAAGATGTTAGAAGGATAGTTAGAACTGGCGCAGCACGAGATTAAAGAACGTATGTACGGAAAGACACCAAATTGAGGCTCCTGAATTTGACACCTGATTTTTGATGCATCCACCGACGAGCACAAGTGCAGTGCGAACTCGAGTTGTGAGGAACAGCTACAAACCATTGAGCCATATGGTAGCCCTACTGTAGGTTCTATAAGATCACAAACCCAAAAAAACAGCCGCTCAATATACGTGAACCTAAGGTCCTAAACCCGCCGCACTGTGTGAACCGCATCGAACCCTGGCCAACCCTAAATTTGAGACTAGCAAAGTCTTGGAGCCCGTGTATTCTTGGTTTTAATTAATTTTATGGAAAATTTACGATTTGGTGTTTTTTGGTTTTTCGAAATATTTACGAAAAATTTACGACAGGAAATTAGCTCACAAATCACATTCGAAGAATATACGAAAAGTTTACGAAAAATATACGACGAAGATACGAATGCCAATCCGAAAGAATACGACCTGGAAACGAATCCCAGTGTCATTGTTGCGGGGCCGGAAAGTCGTATAATATATTCGAATGGAAAGTATGGAAAGTGATAGGATGGGAAACGACTAACTTTGGCTAATCATTAGAGCGCTTAAAGTCTATAGAGTGTAGACGCGATGAGCGGTTAAGGCACTTCAAGTTCCCCTGTAGGTAACGAGCAATTAGCTAGCACCTGTTTGTTATTTGTAGGTCTCTGCCTTGTAGCTGCTGTTGCCTCCCACCCTCAGCAGCTAATCCATCATCAGAGACAGCCGGAAACGAGGGCATCACACATACGAGAGGAATCAGCAAGCAGATGTAAATACGGAGCCATTCAAAGAGTTAGTTGTCGGTCTCACGTGACCTCCGCTCATGGCCCGGAGCGGTGTTTTAAACTCAAGCCGCACACCAACCCAACGCAATTCCACCCGACTCTATCTAGCCCAACCCTCCCTAGCAGCCCTGGCCCCTGGTTTCACATCGCATCCTATTTGTCCTATCCAGCCCTATCCCTTCCCGCCTCTTCCCGTCCCTTCCCACCCCTTTCCATCCCGGCAGCCGTCAGCGTAGTTTCAGTGACAAGCATGGCTGGGTAAGCTTGGTATGTGGGATTGTGCTTAATTTTGTCGCTTCAGGCTACCAAACCAGCAGCTCATCTGAGGGTTTCCACGACGGTCTGATGGTTGGCATCGTATTTATTTCATAAAAGAATCGAAAAAAATATTCTTCATTTTTGAGGGTTCGGGGTTCCTGGGCGCAGCGGCTGATGCCGGATGGGTTCGAAATCGTAAAAAAATCATAAAAAAAATCATAAAACCCCTGGGTTTTTATGGTTTTTTTTTATGAAAAAGGAGCACCTCACCCCCAAAACCCACCCCCAAAACCAAGAATCTGGCCTGAAACCATAAATAAATCATAAAACCCCTGGTTTTTTATGGTTTTTTTTATGAAAAAGGAGCACCTCACCCCCAAAACCCACCCCCAAAACCAAGGATCTGGCCCGAAACCATAAAAAAAATCATAAAACCACTGGGTTTTTATGTTTTTTTTATGATTTTTTTACGATTTGGGACCCGAAAACTGGGTTTCGTTCCTAAATAGGTCCTAAATTCCAGCAGAAATCGAAAAAATATTGAATTTCCCTTAGGAATTTACAAAAATATTACGAATTCAACACAAAAACAATATATGATTTCTTTTCGTTTTTTCTTCGATTCGGCCGGTTGCAAAACCGATGGCCTGGCAGTTCTGAAACCCTCCACACCAACCCGACCCGCCAGGCTCAGCAATTCGTGACACACCCACACACTTTGAAGAACAAGACATGGAAGCGAGACTAGTGACTAGTGAAGTGACTAGTTGACTAGTTAGACTAGTTTGATGTTTCCGCTCATCGCACAAAAGGTTTCATCGGATTGCGATCAAATATGGAAACTGAATATCTCGGACAGCATGGAAAGTTTCGCGTGTCAACATCAGCACTCCATCACTGCCCGTAAACAAACCTGGTTTAACGAAAAGATTTTTGGCGGATTGGGTCCGGTCCACTGCAGGCTTGTATCCAATCGCTGCCACATACAGTGGTTATTTGCTCAGGTAGTCGAAAGCCGGGCCGCAGGGTCAATGGGATACTCATGTTCGATCAAAGTTGGATCGGCAGCCACCAGCTGAGTCGGGGGGTGGGAGCAGTGGGCCGGGCGGGTACGGAGGAGCATGGGGTGCGTGAACGGGTGGCGCAGAAAGGCGTTCCGTGTAACACCGAGCAACAGCATGTTGTGTACACGCCATGAAGACAAGCCGAAATCCAAGAAACATGCGGATGTTTTCGCACTGGCGGATGTTTTCGCAATGAATTATATTACATGTGGTAAGTTCTGATGCTACCGTGCACAAGAAAGGAACGAGGAGCCTTGTAAGCAAGGGTCTTGGCCAAACCAATAGTAATTTTCAGTGATTTTGGTCGTAAAAAAATTGTAATGTTTGTCCAAAAAAGAATCGAAAAAATATTGGAAACTCAAAAGCAATGATTTTCAGGTTCGTAAATTTGAAAACCATGATTTCGTAAATATTTCATAAATGTTTTTGAGGTTCGTAAATTTGAAAACCACGATTTCGAAAATATTTCGTAAATTAATTGATTTTGAAAATGATCTGGGCTCCGGAGCATGCCGGTCTCAACCCTAAATCGCTCAAGTCTTGCGGTCCAAGACCTTGAGGCCCTAGCAACCCCCAGACTCATCCGACGCTGTGCACACGCTCCTTCTGCCCCAGCGGAGGTTAAGGGCCATTCCCATGGCCCTCGCCGAGGACGACGTACGTTTGTCTTTGGTTTTTTGTGGGCCCCCGTGTGCCAATATCGTCTAGAGCAGATGTTGTGGAGACATGATGGGCTGCAGGGTTTTGGTTGTTGGCTTTCTTGGTTTTGGTGGTATGATGAGCCTGTCCTGCAGCAAGACCCTGAAGCGGCAGCTCCTTCAGTTGGTGGCCAAAGACCTTGCCCTCCCCAGTTCTTAAGCCACAGAAGTCAACACTTGGAGCAGCTTGAAGTTTGAAGGAAGCCTGTTTTCCTAAACCCAAAATATTGAAAGGTATTCCTGCTGTCCTCCTCGAGGAGTGCGTGTAGTCTTGGACGGGCGCGCAGAGTCGGCGTTTCTTCCGACTCCCCTTCGTCCAAAGCAGGCGGCAACACTCGCAAAGCTGAAGGGTTGGGTGGCAACTTGGGAATCGACATAGAAGCCCCCATGCGCACGACTCTTCGGAACTGTTTTGAATAGGAGACATGCCTTCGACAACGCTTCAATGAGTAGATGCGCAAGCCGAGATCTGAAGTCGCAATCCCATTTCCTCTTGTTCTGAGATTGGCTACAGGCTGTCGTGTGTGACGTATTGGTATGGACGTGGAAGAATGGAACTACTCCAGCAAGACCTGGTCCCAGTTGAGCCGTTAAGAACCCCTAGCCCTGGCCGGGCTTCACCGCCATTTCTTGCAGGGCATCGATAGCGACATCGTGCCGCAGCCTTGGGGGGTGGAGGGGGGACTTTCATTGCAGGGCCTTGGGCCAGCTCTGGCTTCAAGAGGGGATGCATTCATGCATGGCAGCTCCTCGTTCAAAACGGGACAAAGTGTGCAAGGAGTTGGTTCGAACAGAGTTGCAAGCTTGAGGGTGTGTTCTGGGCTCCGCACATATGACGACCATGGCAACCCCGGCATTGAGTTTTGACACGAACCCTGCACGTCAAATCTCAACCTTTCGCGAGGCTTCCAACATAGCACCCGTACAGCGTACCGAAATCTAACCAGATTGAGGATAGGTTGCGATCGGTGCTCGGGAACTGAAATCGTCTAAAGCCCCAGCTGCTTCAACTTAGAGCATCAGACATCAAAAAACCCTGCTCTCCCCGCCCTCAATCGCTGCCTTATCTGCACTGAATGCTCATGGATTCATCGCTTTCGCAGGGGCTCGGAAGCGGTGAATGCAGCGCCCAGCTCTACATTGAGACAGGGATTGAGGGTGTGATTGGCGAAGTTTCTCTTTCGGAGCGGTTGCGGGCTCTTCCAGAGTATCCAGCGTTAGGCTCAAGGGCTTGCGGGATCCTGGGCTGATATTCACGGTTTGGGCGACGCACCTCAGGACTTTGTGAATGCCAAAGGCTTTGTGAGATCGACATTACAAGCCTCTTGTACCCTTTCCCCTGTATTCTTCAGGTCCTCAAACCCCATGGCTGTGTCCGATTTGCAAGAGCATAGCTTCTTTAGAGGATGCAGGAATGCACAGCCCTCCCAAAGGAAGCGAGGTCCCTGTGGTCAACAGATGTCACCAATTTGACGACGGTCGACCTGTCTCCACTTGTGTTAGACAGCGTACCAACACCTTTCAGCTGTCGGTATAAACCTTCACTTCCAAAATTTCCAGACTCAAAATTAACAATCTTTGCGCCCACACACGCCTAGACTTGCACCCTGTCTAATTTCACCATGATCCTCAACTCTCATGCTGCATGCTACGACGCCTCAAGTGCCTACAGCTCAATTTGAATCTTCCCGTCGATGAACCTTGAGCCAAAACATGCTCAACACCCTAAACTCCCAAACCCTACGTCAAGAAGTCCTTTCCTATTGAAGTTTCGTTCGTACCTAGCAGCTTTTTCGCACCAATGTGGGATGTTGGACCAAAAAATATATCCTCGAAACCCTAAACACTAAGACGGCTTGTCCGAGCTTCAGTGCCCAAACCCTAACGGCTTCCTCCAATGAACGACTGCAAGGACATGACCCTCGATCCGGAGGTTCGTGCCGTTGGCGGCCCCTTGGGCTCATGTTTGGGCGTAGAAGCATCGCCGTTCTCTTATGATTCTTCGTGCGTTTTGGTGGCTGAGGCTCGGTTGCTGGGCTGGTGATGTTATTTGTGGTCGTGGTTTGGGCCAGGATTGTAGTGATTGCGTGTCGACGGGAGTTGCTTTCAGATGTCCAGTTGGATGCTATGGCTTGATGGCAATGAAGACGGACGAAGAACCAGGGTTCTCAAAGTCCGTGTGGTGCACATTCCGGCCATGAAACCTGAGGTCATGCAGGCCTGCTAAGGGCGTCAATAAACAGAGAAGTCCAGACTTTGTGTCAAAACAGTACCGCTAATGATGAAGATTTTTCAGCGGTCCGATCCGTTCTGTTTTTTCTTTCCAACTGGGAAGTCCCTGCCCTCGAGCATCTTGCCGGCATACAATCCAAGCCCGTGCTCCAAAAAAATGGGAAGAGTGCCGCTAACCGAAAGTAGCGCCTTTAGGATACATGAGAGCTCCAAAAGCCCACACCTCAAGCCACAACACAGTGCCCCAAGTCAGCATCGCTACCAGCCAGGTTGGAGAGGCCCGATCGCTGTTGCGCGGCAATCCCCGGAACCTTGGCATCAATGAAGGGCCGAACAGGGTGCCGGCAGTCAAAGCCATGTAGTAGTGATGCCATGTTCGTGGTGCTCATGATGTCTTTACGGCGATGACAGTCATCATCGCTTCACCAGCCATCCCCACAAGAACAGTCACGCCGCTGCATGATGAAGATGTGTCGGTGTCGACGAGTTCGGTTTCAAAACCATGCACCTCACAGCTAAGTTCGCTGTGAGTGCACCACAAAAGCCTGAGCTACCGGAGACCCCAGATAACAAGAATCCTCATTGCTGAAAGTGCACAAACTGTGGACTTCAGGAGTACGAGGCCGCCATGGAGGCCTGCCGTTTGCAGCTGGTCGGGTTTAGGCGTTGAGCTAAGGCTTTGCGGGCTCGGTTTGCGGGACTGTTCAGTTCGTTGGTGGTAGCATTTGAAGGTCCTGTTCCTTCGAGGCGCCGAACAACAAGTTGCTTCGAAGGTTCAGGCTGAAGATTCAAGGAAGACATGTCCTCCTAAGCCCTAAGCAAGAATCTGCAACAGCACCATGTGAGGGCATGGAACACTTGCCGGCCCCGAGATGTGAATCGTAGATGTGTCTGTAAACGTATAAAACTATAGAGCTCCTGCCCAGCTGGGCACGGCAAGTAGTTTTAAGAATGTGGGTCTATAAACCCAGCACCGAGACCGAACGTTCAACAAGGACAAGGCCTCACACATTCGACTCTTAACCTCACATGAAGGATTTCCAAAAATAGGGGACCCTACTAAAGTACCCTAAATAATAGGATTCTTATTATAAGGACCCCAAAATAAGGTCCCTAATCGTCGGAAACTCCCACATGTTTCCGGCCAGGTTGTCGCGGCAGCGATGGATCTTGCTCAGGAGGAGAGCACCCGACACTCGTCCGAGTTGAAAGTCGACATGCATTGACCTCCGAGGTTAACATCCTTTGGGTTTTGATGGATTTAGGGGGCTTCTCAGGCTTCGGTTTCCGAAAGGCAATCAACCTCCTCATGCCAGCCGAAGGCTAGCCCGCTGAGGTAAGGACGTGCTCGACCGCTATTGGCTCCTGAACGGGGCAGCTTTGGAGAAGCTGCTAGGCAAGGGCGAATCACAACAGGCCTGCTGAGCGGGTTCAGTTTGATCTTTGTGGTGCTGAGGATGCTTGGACTGACCTAGAGTTTCGAGCTGGCGCAGTGAGAGGACCCTGAACCCAAACCCTAGACTGGAGATGAGGGATCCGGGGAGAGCTGCTAGAGAGAGCAGACCATCGAGAAGATGTCAGAGGTACCCGAAGCGGGGTAGGCATGTCAAGTCACCAATAGTTTGTTCTTGCTTGGTTTGCACGATTTCCGGAGAACGCGCATATTTTGATTCCAGGAACCTACCTACGCTCTTCTTCAAAGTTACATCGCTGTCGGTGCATTTGTTTGGAAGTTAAGGACCCTCTCTGGCACTAGGAAAATGACGACGTGATTCGACAACTTACCTAGGGCACGGTTTTTGTCACGTCTCATCGTAGCTGCTGAAACTATGTACTGCTCCCGTGGATCCGCCGAGGACACACGGACTGGTACAGTCCATGCCACCGTAGCAGGGGTACCACTCAGTCATTCTGACCCTTTCTTCATTGCCATGGTTACGCCATGTTGCAGTACGAGCACCTCCCCACATTCCACCGAATGACATTGAGAGCAGAAGAGTGGCAATAAGTGGGTTCCAGCTGAACCGTACACTTCAAACCTGAGATGGAAACCCTTGAAAGCCCTGAACGGTCCGAAACTACATGAGCTGTCATCTCGGACATCCCCAACAGGCGGACAAGATCTGCCTGCTGGCGAAGGCCAGCTACAGATTGGCTTTGAGGGCTGAAGATTCGTGCTGCTGGTGGTATGTGTGTATATATATATATATGTAGAGTATATCTATATTATATATATACACACATATATACTCGTCAACACGGCAGTCTGCATTGAGGGAGTATTTCATGGCGAACCGTTTCCTCCTGTGGGGAATGCTGACGACGATTGCTGGTGGTGGGGTCGTGGTGGCGCTGGCTGACTGGGAGGCTGATGCTCATGGCCATGCAGGAGGAGGAGGAGAGGAGAGGAGTAGAAGGAGGAGGAGGATTGCCATTGTCAGCATCATGACTCTATCTAGTACAAGTGTTGGTGGTGGGCAAGCGCAAGCGGTGGTGCCGGTAAGTCTTTGCCAGCGCCAGCTGCAACAGTCCTTCTACGGTAGTAGCTCCTGAGCAGAGGCTTGCAGCCGCCAGTGCTCTGCTTATCCCAGTCTCGTTCGAGTGCGAGCACCAGCGAAGGCGGTCACGGGCAGTGGATCTGAGACTTAGACAGTCCTGCCGGCTGTGAGAAGTTTGAGGAGATCTGTTGCTACCTATGGAATCGTTGCAGAGTATCTTGGGGCAGATGTCCAGGGTCACGAGCCCAAGATCAGGAATTCGGGGGCAGGCCTGAAGTTGGCTCTTCGGTAAGCATGTGGCCCCTTGCAGCTTTCAGAAATCCAGATCTGCCCGCTCCACTGTAGCCCGAGACTTTGTGCAACTGCAAGACGCTCAATGTCAATGCGTATCCTTGGGGCCATCCTGTGCGTGGCGCCGGTGCCGGCAGGTCTTCGGGGACATCCATGGTCAGCTGCGCGATTTGCTGCTCCTGTTCGGTCTCTTTGGAGTCCTGGATACATGTGGCCTGAGTCGGCTTAAAAGTGTTCAGCGTCGAGTGGCTAGACCCGAGCAGACGGAAGCGTAAGTGGCAGCGCCTCCAAGCCTTCAACGGAGAGTCCGACAAGCACAGCTTAATCCTTAAGCATGGCAAGAGGCGAGGTGATAAGGCAAGAACTGACTAGAGGAAAATCAGCTTGGCTTGCGAAATTGTGGCAGACAAGCACGAAAACGATGGCAAGTCAATCCGAGAGTAGTCTTGTCCGCGAGAGAGGCGAGAGAGGTTGATGGCTGATCCGGTGCCTCGGTCGAGTCAGTGTCGTTCGCGAACTTGTTGCTAGAGGACACATTGCCCCGCCGGCCCCGAGCATGGCCATACAAGTATCTACGTCGTATTATAGTCGACAGAGCAATACTACTTACTCCTGTGCCACACCAGCCTGCTGGAAATCTGGGTCCGGCATCCATTGCAGACGATTCAGGAATTGGAGGCCGGAAGATGGGGGTGGTTGAGGGCTCGTCTCCAAGCCCAAAATACACAATGTGTAAAAAGAGTCCAAGGAAAGCCCTACCACTGCGCCTTCGCCGCAGATTTCGCCCAGGACAACGAAGTTGAGAGCAGGGGCCGTTTGGGGGCTCTCGGGCGTTTCGGGTTCAAGTGGTCGGGGTTCGGGGCAACGGCGTAGACGTCGGGTTTGCAGAGCGGTTATTATGCGTGTTGACTTCGATAGCGTGGCAGTCCAGCGTGTTGCCTCTCTTCCGATTTCAACAGCTGTCCCGACGAATCCTGTAGCCAAGTTCCTGCTGCAGTGCAGGAAACCAGTAGTCTGCAGACATTCCTTCAACATCCTTCTGCCCTAGAAGTGGCAGTTAGTGTTCTTGCCCGCCCTCGTCCTCTGGGTTTCGCAAGTCGCATGCTGCTGTGCCAAGGTGGTGGGGACATCCAAACTATGTCTTACGCCGCTGGGGCTGCACGTAGCGCAAGCTTGGCTGATTCCCACAACTACTAACGAGGCGCATGTAGAGCTGCATAGAGCAGCTGCCTTGTCTTTGGGGCTTCAGGTTCTCGCGAAGCTTCGTGCCCACGACAGTTCCAAACTACACGCCGAACCTATGCCTGAAGCCAAAGGTCTTCAATGGAGACTGGGTGGATCGAGGCGAGCATCAGTCAGCGCCTCAGACCCCAGGTCGCGGGTTCGAGTATTGAAGTTTGCCAGGGCCTTGTTCTCAGAAACAGCCCGATGCAACCGAGGTTGGAAGTTGTGACCCTGCTCTTCGCACTACATGTGCTGTACCCGCAGCAGGCTGGCCGCAGGGTGCCTGCCTCTAGGCAATTCGCTAACCTGTGACCTCCGTCATAAACCTGATCCCTTCTGGGATTGCAGACAGAACGGAGTCCAAATTCAAGCACCGCCTGGTCAGGTATACCTGGTTCGTGGGAACCACGAGTTCCGCGATATGAGCGAGAACATGGGAGAGCTCGGTTTCCTGCCTGGAGCTCGGCTGCCGAAGGTGATACTGACCTCTGCGTCCTGCCAGGCCCCAGCTGGCCCAAACCCTGATTTCGCCGACTAGACTTTAGGGTTTAGGGGTTTAGGGTTTAGGGTCCCAGGCATCACTGCCAGCAGCGTATGAAGAAGCGCTGGAGACTCGCTGCTTGACAGGACTGGAGGAGTTCGACTCAAGGGCAGGGTTTGGTCGCACTGCCCTCCTAGTCCTAGCCCACAGAACTAGATGAGATGTTCAGGAATCAAGAGCTTTAGCCGGTGCCGGAGCACGATTCTGGCGCGTTCCCAGAATCGGCCGGAGTGGAGCTAGTTGCTTCTCTGTTGAACGTCAAGGCAGGGTTTGGTACGTAGCGCGAGCTTCTTGCGAAGTTCACGGTTGCGATCCTTTGGAGTTCTTCACTATGTGATTGTCGTTGCCGCAAGCCGTGGATGTTCGTCCCACTGTGAGTGTCGATCAGGGGGTGGCTGCAGCACGCAAACCTGAAACTCTTAAACCATGATGCCTGGCTCAAGTTTTCAGGCGAGTGGTGAGAGCAATCTCTCGAATTCCTTTTCTTCGCTCACCCCGGCGTTGCCATGATGTCCCTCTTCTCGGCTCAGGAGACTGAGGCAGAGCAACTGCCTGCCTTGCTGGGCCGCACTCTCACGCGCACCCTCACCACGAAGGAAAAGGACGACCCCATTCAGCAAGCCACCATGAAGCTCTGCTACGCGGCGGCTGCAGGCGACTGCCTCAAGGTCAAGTCTCTTTTAAGTCAAAACCTTGATCCCAATGCCGCCGACTATTCCGGCAAGACGCCTCTTCATGTTGCCTGTGGCATCAACACTGCAGGTGCGCAAGAGGTTGTGCGCATACTGCTGGAGCATGGATCAGCAGCCAATGCTACGGATGGTCTCGGCCAAACCCCTTTGGACATTTCTTCGCGAGCTGGGAACCTCGCTGTGCGGGCAGTGCTGGAGGAGCATGGAGCCAAGCCGCAGCGCAAAGAGCTCGAGTCCCGTGCCCGGGAGAGTTTTTGGCTCCTTAAGCCAGAAGATATCGTACTCAAGAAGCAAATCGGCAAAACGCTCAAGAGTGCCGTGCACTTGGCAAACTGGAAGGGCACCATTGTGGTTGTGAAGTGTGCCAAGATGCATCAGTCAGACATGGTCAGCAATATGCGAAAGTCGCAGAGCATGGTGTTCGGCGGCGGAGTCGAGAAGGCATCACCGAAGCGAGCAGAGGACACCGAGCTGGAGGATGATATCACGGAGGAGATGTTGCACGAGATCGACCTTTTGGGCTCTCTTCGCCACCCCGATCTTGTTCTATTCATGGGTGCTTGCTTAGACCCAGGCCATCCCATCATGTTTGTGACGGAGTTCTTGGAAGGAGGTGACCTGGAAAACTACATGCTCAAGATGCGAGAGAAGCACCAAGCCGCCTCATATAGCCCTCCCTTGTGGCGCATGTTCGAATGGTCTGGCGCCATTGGCCGTGGCTTGTCTTTTCTGCATGGTTTTCGAGTTCCCATCGTGCACCGAGATCTCAAGCCACTCAATTTGCTCCTGACCAAAAACCTGGACATCAAGATGACAGATTTTGGGATCAGCAAAATGATGTCCACAGTTGATTCCGAACACCACACGATGACAGGCGGCGTTGGAAGTTACTTGTACATGGCGCCAGAAGTTGTCAGGTACGAGGAGTACAATGAGAAGGTCGACATCTATTCCTACGCCCTGATCATGTACCTTAAGAACCCAAAACCNNAATATGGGATTTATAGGGACCCTATTGGGTTCTTAAGGTACTTTATCAGCTCCGGCCGTCGACCTTTCCACCACATCACACAGGATCCGGAGGTGATCCTGCGCATGTACCTTAGGGGCACTTAGAAATATTTTTTTAATCTTTGGCTACTATAAACCCTAAGAAGCAGCTAAAAATATTATTTTTGCTAGGGGTCTAAGTTCAGTATAGGTACTGCCAGAAGAAGGAGCCGCGTCCTCTCATTTCTGACTGTCCCAAAGTTTTGCGAGGCATCATCGAGCAATGTTGGCACGTGGACAGGCATGACCGACCTTCAGCGGAGGAGGTCACGAACACGTTGTCCGAAATGGCACCAGCGCGAGGTGCCTCCTGCGAATCTTGCTCTACCATGTGAGATGTCCAGCATGTTTGTTGCAATCTCCGGTGCGCGACCTTCAAATTCAACTGGCTCATGTGTCAAAGTATCTCTGCACTGCAGTCACTAGCTGTGAATTTCGTTCTGCATGTCGGCACCGTTCTTTCTGAAAGCTCAGAAAGCTTTATGTGATGCCGCCACCCGCAGCTGCCAGGGCTTCAATGGATGCCCAGTGTAGCATTAATACCGTTAATTGGATCAGTTGCGTTGCCAGTGTGCTTATCTTCCCTGCTTAAGAAGATTTCGCTTGTGAAAACTGTTGGAACACTGTCGTGATGTGTCTAGCGCAGGAAATGGAAAGGCCACAGCGGCATCATAGCTGAAGGCACTGCCTGAGTAAATTCTACAAATGGGCATGCACGCGTTGGGTAGTTGCACACTGGTGTCTTGATATGTTCCGTGCAGTGAGCGTGGATAGGCGGAACTGCAATCTTTGGCCAGCACAGCAATTTTGAACAAGTGCCGGGCCTGGCTAGAGGGCAATGTCTCTCAAAGTACTTCCGAGTTGGTTCGCTGAAGATTATCGGCATGCAGCAGAGGCTTGTTGACTCCCTGGTTGAAGATGTTACATACATGCCTTCGCCACTACTGTACTGTGCCGCAGAGAATAGGACTTTAAGCAGAGTTTCGACGTAGAAGTGGAATGGGTCTGGGCTCAGCAAGTCGGCGGCACCATTCAAGACCTCTGGCTTGCTGCATGAAACAGGGCAGCTCGAAGCCCCGGTGATATACGCAGATGCAAGCTACATGGAGTGTGCTTGACGTCCTGCTGTTCAGTTGCACAGCTGGGAAGGCAGGCACAAACCTGTTGCTGCAGGGGTTCCTGCTACCTGGATGCGAGAAGACCTTGTCTTACACATCTTACAGTGCTTATACGACGAAGCAGTTGGAGACACGTTCGTCATCAGACATTGCTGTTACCTGCTCTGCTAGCGTGGCCGTGCAGGAGCAACATGCCATGTCTCCAAAGCGAGAACATGGGTTAAATTTTAAACCGCAAGCCCGGAGCATTAATTTCTGCAGCCAAAACTAACGGCCTCAACTCGAAATGTCAGGCTCCAACCACCCCAACATAGGCAAAGAGCACAACCCAGTACCTCTAGCTCCAGGTTTTTGAGGCCATCCACAGCGCATTCGACTGGCTGCCCATCGCCGCGCTGGTTGGAGACAAGGCGCGGCCCCTGGTCTGAGCCCTGTGCGGTGTTTTGAAGGGGTCGCAGTTCCTGATGGCATGGGGAGCCTAGAGCCTCGCAAGACCGCCATATAAGACTCGGAAATTCTGTTTCGCGGGAGCACCCAGCTCTTTCCCAGAGGATATGCTGTTCGTTTGTGTATGTTTGTGTCATTCTACGAACAACCTCATGAAAGATAAAGCATGCTGAGAAAGAGGCTTGTTTTGGAAGCCCCTAGACTTGTTGAAAGCTTGCCAGCAGACTTCCGGGACCCCAAACTTCTTTGGCCCCGCCAATCATGCCCATCGCCCCGTCAATACATGAGCCATCCCCACAACTCCTTGAGAATCAAAATCGATAGCTTATGCTTCTGCCCAGGGCTCTGTTACAACAGTTGCATTACGTCATTGCGGTTGTTCAAAATGGATGGGAGACTCCCAGATGAAGGGATACCCCGATCTGTAATCCCGTGCTCCACGAGGCCCTGGTGATCCACGGCGGATTGGGCTGGGATCGCAGCACGGGACAGGGAGGGCGAGGTTAGGGGTTTGTGCTGATGTTGCTCAGGAAGAACAGCTATTGAGGACCGTCTGGGTGCATGCCCCACCTCCGCCAGCCTGTTCTACATCCTAGGTGATGGTAGCTGGGGATTGCATGACCTGGAGCACGTGAAGCGACCCATGCAGGCAGCCGTAGGGAAAGCGAGGGGATCGGGCTGATAATTTCTTCACGCCGGGAAAAGATTGATGCCGGCCTCAGATATAAGCTGAAGCTTCTTTACACAGGTCTCTTGTTTCTTATAGGGTTCCTGGGGCGTCGGCTTTTGTCTGGTAACCGCACGGTCGCAGCTGAAATCTTTACATGCTGAGTAGGGAGTAGGTAGCCTTTAACCGTCATGTGGTTGTTAGCGATGCTTGGGCACTGTAGCATATTACCTCTTCCGGCCATCAGAGATGTGACATCTAGGCTGGCTCTTTCTCTTTTACTTGTAACTCCCAGGTAACTCAGCAAGTAAGGGTTGTTTGCCGTTCGGGAGCAACTCGCCCGTGGCCGTTGAAGCAGTTAGGTGTTTCGAAGTGGTGTTGTGCACGGGTAGTGTTCAGCAAGTGCGGGAGTTCGCTCGAGACAGCCAAGTTGCGAGCCCAGGCGCTCAACCTTTGACTGTCCTGTCCCCTCCATCTGCCGAACTTCAACCCCTGCTCGCGGAGCCGTGAGGGCTGTCTCAATGCCCCGCTTCGCGCCAGACCCTTATGGACGACAATGCCCTCAATGCACTCTGGTCGGATCCCAGTGCTGGGGCCTCGGTTGTTCAGGCTTGGTGGTCGTTCACAGTGAAGGTTCCGGTTTCCGCTACTTCAGGGTCACCAGCGGTAGGGGTAGCTGGTTCGAGGCAGGGGAAGGGAGCCTTCGTGCCCTTGATGCTTGATGCCAAGGACTCCGACCACTGCATGGCTCGCGGTGTCCATGCGAATGAGGACGTCGGCATTCAAGAGTTCTTGTGTTCCCGTTCTTCCCGGATGCATACGTATTAAACCTGGATTCGGTGCTTGTTGATGAAAGCAGTCTGCACTTCCGTGTTTGTTGCACTTCTCTCCTCAGGAACGCGGAGAGGGCGCAGGGATTCACCAGTTCGGACCCGACGTGACGCAGCCCTGGCCTGAGCGGTTTGAAGCGCATGGAGTCTACGGCCTAAGGGATGCCTGGTCATGACATCGAGGGTTGTGAGGACCCCCCCCTGCCAACATCCGCTCCCACCAAGCCACCAAGGGCTTTCTGCCGGCGCGAGGGCATCAACCTTGTCATTCGCTCACATCAG
Source organism: Symbiodinium sp. CCMP2456 (assembly GCA_905221635.1). NCBI lineage: Eukaryota > Dinophyceae > Suessiales > Symbiodiniaceae > Symbiodinium > Symbiodinium sp. CCMP2456. Next base: position 138,737 of record CAJNDV010013447.1, read on the forward strand.
TTTGTGAGGCAAGGCTTCAAGGCCTGGCACGCCCAATATGCATACACTGCTCGGGAGTGGTTATGCACTGTCACGGGTTCAGAGCGAGCTCAACAGTTGTACACGAAGACTCTATGTAACGTCTCATGTCTGAAAGGTGATGCACGGTGGTCACCTGATCACACTCTTTTCTGCGCGCCGCTTGGATATGTCGAAGGGATGTAACGACAATCTGCAGGCTGACACCCCCTGTAGGTCAGACCCTGAACATCCCTGACCGACCATCATCATGAAAGTCACCTTCCTGATCATAAGCTGCATCATTGTCTTCGTCGCGTTTCCAACCCTTCCAATCCCCAGCCCCGTGCCAGCATCCTCTAGTTGCTCCTCCGCTGGCCAGTACACGCATGGCCAGCATCATCGTCATTGTTGTCGTAACAACTTTATCTGCGATTCCAAATCCCTTTCGGAAGCATCATCGCCGCCATGACCAGTTGCATCACCATCATCAGCATCATCAACATCATCACCGCCAGCACCACCAGCATCATTCTCATCATCGTCATCATTATCATCACTGCCCTCACCCACACCGCTATTGGCAATCGACACGGCAACTTCCTCCTCAAGATCATTTTCATAACTACCCCTGTCATCGCGATTGTTGTTAGCGAGTGAATCGGCTCAGGCCGCTTCACTGTCGCAGACACCACATCACCTTACGTACCATGGGCATTGTTGTAATTTTGGTGCTGCCGACGACGACGTCTACGGCTACTAGTACTTCATCTAGCACTACTACCGCCACCATCACCAGCACCACCACCTCCATCGCCGCCATCACTGACAGTCACGTCCACGTCTGCCAACATTACCGGTTTCAAACCACTTGTGCCATCTATAGAACAGGAGCTGCTACCGTTGAGACTACTTTTCTTATGGCTAAGCCATTCCTTAACTTGATACTACAGCTCGTGTCCCAAATGCTTGCTGCCCCGCGAGGAAACTACCTTTGGGAGGATGGTGAGGCCTCGGAGAACGCGGCCCGGCCTGCGGGAGTTGATTCAAATCCACTGCGATCCCCCCCCCCGGATCGTTGTATCGTTTTCGCTGCTGTCTTCATTTAAATGCAGATGTGGTGCAGCATGTAGATTCTTTAAACGCTAGACCTGTTGCGCTCGGACTTCATGTGAGCTGTGGCACTGGTAGGGATTGCCGGGCGCCTATCTACTTTGGAAATTGGGGATGTGCAGGGTGTCGTGTTTCCTTGAGCTGAGACCTAAAAATGCCCGCAAACAAGCAAAGCCCAGCCAGGCCACGGGCCGGTTCTGCCAGCTGTGAAAGATGAGTCTAGAGAAACATGCAAAACGATGTACCTAAATGTATATGGGTACAGTGATTAAGTCAAGTTCCCCCGGTTATCCCAAGCGGTTGACGTCTCTGTTCGCCATGCATCCATGACAGACCATCCTTGGCCCAAAGATGATGACGATCATGTACATGCATGCATGCATACGCACACACGTACAGGGAAGTAGGGCTGCATTCATGTACTATATGTGGCTGTTTGCTGTCCAAACACCTGCGTGTACTTCGTGCTTCCTCGTAGTCTTGTATGATGCCAGGTGCAAGTAACGTTTATGATGCACGATATGCACCAAAGACGTACTCAACAGGATACAAACGGGGAAACCAAACGGCACCGGGAAGCACGAACAGCGAAGCGAATGCTCATGCTCTTGAAGGACCTCGAAGGCTCCATCCACCCTGAGCCCTAACCCGCACTAAAACCCCCTCGGCCAAGGATGCTGCTATGCTGCTCCTGGCTACTGACCTCAACGGGCACCTTCGTGTGCATCCCAAGCGCATTGCTTTCATGCCGAATCCTGGCCCTCCCAAGCCGAGCTTCTGGGCACGCAAAGAGGGCTCAGGGCCAGGGGATTCAGCCGGTTTGAGGCGTTTGCCTGGCGCTGTTCGAACTTCGGTCGTCTAGGCGGGCTTTTGCAACAAGCACAGCCTACGGACCTTTGTGTGTTTTGGAGGCTTTGGTTTTTGAGATGCTTTGCTTGTTTGGGACTGCTAGCAGAAGGCCCCAGGCTGCACGTTTTGAGCATGGCTTTTCGTATTTTAAAAGCTGGGGAGGGGGGCGTTTCGAAGTCAGCTTGTTGTGCTTAACTCTGATGAGCATGTATATTTGTTGACGTAAGTCTTGAGAACTCCGGAGACGGGTTTCGGAGGAGTAGCTTGCAAGTCTGCCCTCTAACTCTGACAAGCCACTTACCCCATGGTTTTGCAGCACGAAGCTCCCGAAAGCGAGTGCCATGCAGTGCCCGCTTACCCTGCTGAGGCTGGTGGGAGAAGACCATGCAGCTTGTTTGCATCACGGAAAGCTTCGCTTGATGACATGTTGGCGCTGCCTAGCCATGTTCGAACTTCGGTGGTCTAGGCGGGCTTTTGCAACTAGCTCCGGACCTTTGTGAGTGTTGGACCATCCCTGGCGTCGTGTAGAAGTAGGACTGCTCAGAGCATCCCTGAACAGATTGAACAGTGGTTTAGGGTTTGGGGTTTAGGGTTTAGGGGTTTACGGTTTAGGGTTTAGGGTCTAGGGATGGATCGAGAGAAAAGGCTTGCCATAAGGCTTGTTTTTTTGGCAAATGGCGCCCACGCCAAAGGCTACTAATCTAGGCCGAAACCGACTGAAAGATCTACCACGCGCACCGCTGCGCGAGTTGATGGCTGTTGGAAGTGCCGATGCTGGCGACCTCAGCAGTCCATGCAAAGGACAAGCCCTAACAATGGGAACATCTCGAAGCTTCAAGATGTGCGTGGCAACAGTCAGGCAGGCGGGTGGCACAAAAGCTTTGAACTTTTTACCGCATTGAGTCCCCGTGAGGGAGCCATCATCATCATCCCCATGTCTATACTGTAGCCGTTGAAGGGTTCGAAGAGCCGAGGTCGGACATCTCTGCTTGTTGGCACTTCATGGCGACCGGGCAGCGGCTAAAGAAGAGAAGGCCAGCACCGGGTCGGTCGGGGCGTTAAGGCTGGGGCTTAGGCCGTTAAAGGGAGTACCTGGAGAGCTGCACTGCAACTCTCGGCATGCTTTCGGGTCCAGGGTTCGAGCAGCAGAAGTAGTAGTTGTAGTAGTAGTTGTTGTCGTCGTCGTAGTAGTAGCAGCACTAGTAGTAGTCGTCGTCGTCGTCCTGATCGTAGTGGTAGTGGTAGTCGCAGTCGCCGGGGTCGTGGTCGTGGTCGTCATGACGGCAGGCCAAGGGCATCTGGATTGTCCAGGAAGGACATCCATTGAGGCACTTTTTTCGGTGCTAAGAGTTGTCGTATCTCAGTAGTGGCAGATGACCAGATGGTCTTGAGCTTTGGTAGTCGAACAAGTCAAGGGTCTGGCCTTGCAGCGTCTGCTTCGCAACCGACGGTATGTAGCATGGCTGGCACCTGCCCCGTTTCAGGGTGTCGGTGAGAGGATCCGGTGGCGCCGCGAACGCCGCACAGCTGATGATTCTTGTTGCTACCCCTTAGACTGACGGTAAGTTCAAGATTTGCAAGACGCCTTATGGAGCACTCTCGAAGCTGGTAAGTCTGAGAGCCATCTGCATAACTGTAGCAAGTGCTCTTTTACTCGGAACCTGACTTATGAACCCGATTGTGGGAAGCTGCTTCATTGCACTATTTTACTATGTTGCGTGCGCGCAACTGCCTCCCGCTCAGGTGAAATTCGTGCGACAGGTGACGTAATAGGCCGGGAGCGTTTGCTGGGATAAGAGCACGTCAACCATGAGTCAACCCTCCGAGCAGTTAGAGCACCCTTGCTGCCACGGTAGTTCCGTGCCTGTGATGCCACCTGCTTCTCGATTTCTTTACTTGAGAACCTGGGGCAGTTGGGGAGTGCGGCTTAGACCGCCAGAGCTCCTGTCGCATTAGGCTCGGCCTGTTGAGTTGCTCGCCGGTCTTGACCAGCTTGTCGGCCGAAAGGTCCGGAAGAGCGCTTCCAAGCTGAGTTTCTTGAGCTTCCCCCAAGTTGCACATGTGAGCCAAGTTTTCAACCTTGCCCGTGACCCTATCCTGTGACCCTAATCCATCCACATCTCTTAATCAAATCCCAGAAGATCCCAGATCTCCGAAGCTGGAGGATGCCAAAGCCCTGATTAGCCCAATGACATCAAGGCATGGGCTCCAAGTTTCTACATCCCTGGAAGAGGTCCGTCGCAGGTCATCCGACCTATGGACCCGGGTAATCAAATCAAACTCACTACACAAACTAAAACCACTCGCAGAACCTGTGCGATCACTACAGGCGTAAGGATCCATCCAAGCCTCCTTACGCTAGCAGCAACAGCACACATTCTTCAAAACTGTCAGCGAAAAAAGGGGTTAGAGAGCTGAGCAGAACAACACAGAACCCTGCTCAATCAACATACTAGTTCCCCCGTCCTGGGCGGAAACCACACTGCGATTCCGGGAGTATTCGCTTATCTTCAACAAATTGTGCGAGTCTGGCGTTGATAATTCGGGCAAACACCTTACCAGGAATCGACGCAAGAAGTATTCCTCTCCACCTCTTACATAAAGTTAGATCCCCTTTCTTGGGCAAAGGGACAAGATACGCTTCCTTCCACTCTTCCGGCATCTCATCAATTCCCATCCATACACGAACAAAAAACTCATGAAGCGCACGAAGATTAACTGGATCCAACGCACTAACCATCTCCGCCTCAATGCCATCTGGACCTGCCGCCCTACCAGCTTTAAGTCTCCCAACCGCCGCAATCGTTTCCTCAAACCTGGGAACCTCTCCCAAACTAGGATCGGGAACCAAAGCTTCAATCTTGTCCATTTGCACCTGTCTAACATCCGAAGGCACATTGAGCAACCAATCAAAATATTCCCTCCATCGCTGGATACGCCCCGACCGCGTGCATATGAGGTTACCCTTCACATCACGCAGCTTACCTGGCGTTTTACGGCCAACCGCAAGTACCCTTCTAAGCTCTTTATACCCAGCAAACTGATAGTTATGGTCTTTGGCATCCACCCGTTCTTGTATCTCACGAGCCTTCGTCGCCCACCACTCATTGATAAATTTGCTGACCTGAGCCTTTGCCTGATTACAAGCATTCCTGTACTCACGCGACTGAAACCCACCAGGTGCCGACAGTGCAACTTGACGCTTATGTTGACTTAAAGCCGCCAGTTGGTCCGCATACACCAGTTTCCACTCCGGACATTTATCCCCAGGGACCTCCCCCAAGCACTGTCTGGCCACCTTTCGTATAGCACGACCGAACAGGGGATAACCCTCATCAAAAAATCCCTCAGACATCAGAGAGTGCAGCTG
>CAJNDV010013447.1:149833-176970 GCA_905221635.1 Symbiodinium sp. CCMP2456
GGGGGGGGGGGGGGGGGGATACCATAAATATATATATATATATATATATATATCATATATATATATACATACAGTGTATGTAAAGGTGTATGTCACTGTATGTCTATACTCTTTTTATATGTGTGTGTCTGTGCATGTTTAGAGCCTTTACAAAAAGCAGCGGATCAGCTTCGAGCCTCCATACCGACAGAACTCAGGGCTGGGAGGGGTTCTGTGCGACGGGCAGCTCCGAAGACTGCTGGTTCGACTCGACAATCCGGCGTAGCAGAAAGATAAGATTGCCATAGTAAGAAAGCAGAAAGAGCAACAGCGCTGATACGAAGAAGTCAAAATAAGACTGAAGGCAAAACGGATGGTAATCCATGGAGAGCAGGCTGGCTTCTTTTATATACGTTCAAGGCCAGCAGATCCTGGATAGTTTGCGAAGCAGCAAAATCCCAACTTCGTCTGAGAGCTTGCTTCTCCACTTCCTGAAGCTTCTGTTGGGGGGCATCTGATGCCCTCCTTGAGCCTCTTTTTTGGTGAGACAAGGGAACATGCACAGAGGCACAACTACCCTCAGCAAAGCTCCGACACAAAGGCCGGGTGGCCACGGGTCCATGGGGTGCTGGCGTCCGCGGCCTATTTGGGACGCTGTTGGCTTCGAGTTCTAAATTCTGCCACTCTAAATCCTCGTTGTGTGTGTGAGGGGCTACAGTGTCCAAGATCATACGCCCAGAGCGTCAGCGACCAAAATCACAGATGCGCGGATTTAGACCTTAGATTGATGCCGAGGGTGTCAGATTTCGGGGTTAGGAGAAATCTGCCGTGGCATTCAGAGAGATGTTTTGAGATCGCTTTGGATGGACAAGGCTCAGGTGATGTTAGAAATCCGAAGCGGCACGCCGAAGCTCAGGAGGCAAGGGTCGTGGCATCCTAAACTCAAAATGCCGAACCACGAAACCTTCAGTCTCGTAGGCAGCATGCCCAGGTCTGGTGGGGGAACACACTGCAGTACTTCGTGATCGTTTGGGTGGCGACCGCTCTGCTGTGGAAGCAGGACGTCACCTACAAAAGTTACAAGGTTTCGCGGCCTGTAAGCAGGCTGGATGCGCAAAAAAGCAGCCTACAGGGTTGTGAAGTAAGGTAAGGGTGTTCCGGTCAGTCTGTCAGGTCTTGCATAAATCTGACAACCCGCACCTGGAAGCAGCATCTCCAGGATTCGTTTCAGCTGGACTACTACGCATACGGCCTCCCAGGTTCGACATGCAGAGTAGCGTGCTCGCGGACGCTTGCAATACGTCTGATGCTACGTGGAGTTTAGGGGCTTTGGGCTTGATGCACTTTGCACGATGGTTTCTGGTTGTCGTGTGATCGGGCGGAGTTCCCACTAACCTGCCGATGCGGGCCCCTTTCCCCGAATAACCCTTTAAATGTGCCAACATGCCTGATGTCTCTTGTGTTTCGAGTTAGTTTTGTGACTACTGCTGTGCTGAGTTGAGCCTATAAAGATGTTTCATATTCATCTCAGGATTCTCGTCGCCATTTTAGAAGCAGCCGTGTACTGTGGAATGCTAGGCATTCAGAATTCAACACATCCTACATAGGGCGAAGCCCTTGCCATGCGCAAAAGCCCCTGCACATGTCATAATGAGCACCCGGCTGGTCTTGTGGAATTGCAATCGCTGCCAGACGCAAAGCGCCAGAGTCGTGAGCCTAAATCTCGGACCCCCATACCCGAAATCTCTTGTGGCTCAGACCCGTAATCTGAGTTACAACCTGAACCTTGGAAACTGATCCGGCGCCCTACAAATCACAAGATGGCAGGCCAAGAGGGATTTCCCTTGGGTGGCTTCTGCGAGCAGTACCAGGCTAGCCAGGGAGGGAACAGAGCCAGATTACTCCTCTACGAAAACTATAGCAAAACATACCGCACAATGCTTAAGCAAATAGTATCGTGCGCTGCCGACGGGAAGTATGTTGTTCTCCTAAGGTCCATTTGTGTCGGGTTCAAGGGTAGAGCGCCTTGGCCGGTTTAGGGCCTATGCGGCTGCAAAATTTTGGCTTACGGGTTTGTAGGGCTGGAGCCTTCTTCGTAAAGCTTCGCAGGCCGTGGTTCAGCATAGTTCATAGAGGGATATAGAGGGTATTTTCCGGTGTCCTTCACGGCAAACTCTTCGACTCTGTCACCTGAAGCCGAGGCAGAAAACGGACAGCAAGTGTGATAACGCATGACCCGACACGCCATCTGAGACCGCGGGTATATCATGCACAACACAGAGGACGCAGGGCGCAGTGCGCTGGACAGTTAGATTCATTGAAGAGAGTATGCATTAGACTCACTTGACCCTGGAGAGCGCATGTAGACCGGTGGGACAACCATAAACCAGAACAACAATCACTAGTTGGAATGCAATTTTGCAGTAGGCCAGAGACCATGCAGAGTGTTGTTTTTGTTGTTGTTGTTGAGCAAGACCACAGATGACGCCATATGTGAACTAATATATACTTGGATATATCTATGTATATGTATATATCTGCTTAAACAGGTTTGGCCGATCGGTTGACCGCCTCGACGCGCATCACTAATGCAGACTTGTAGACGGAAAGACACCCCAGATTATGCCACACAACACTTCCATCTCTGGCGGCGGGTGCACGTTTGGTTTTGGAGTTTAGTCGGTTTGGGAAAGCGAAGCTTGTTATTGTTGGCGCATGCTGTCCCAATGATGCCCGGTGGCTCTTCCGCGCGTGGGCATGACAACTCAAAAGCCGACACAGCAAAGATTAGCCACAATCCCCTGCCGGTGTGTTCTCGGCACAGGTCAACCAGCAACCAGCACCTTGATTTTGTCGGTTTTTTGGTGTGTAAGCAGAATTAAGTGCGTTTTTCAATAGAGACCGGAACACGATGACTGCATGCTCGGCTGGTCACCGTGTGGATGCCGGTTGCCGGGGCAGCCGACAAGTCGAGGCCTTGGCTCGTAAGCCATGTAAGCCGCTGATGGCCCCAGGAAAAGGGTTTAGGGTTTAGGATGCTGAGCTTTGAAGGTGGGAGCTTGGTTCTTCGAGGATGAAGGTTTTATGAGGTCCTCGCAGTGTGGCTTGAGGGCCTGGAGCAGAAACACAGCAGCAGATGTCATACAATCTCATGATTTTGGAAAAGAAGGTCCAGGCTAAATGCTTCCTGATGATTGCTTCCGGTGTCATCGTTTTGTCAAAGGGAGCAGGTCATGTGGACTCTTAGCCGGGCAACACAATGATCATTGCCGGCATCGCTTTGGCGCTTTTGGAGGGTAGCCTTTGTTGAACAATGACACGTAGCATAGAACAGGTCAGGCGAGAAAACGACGCATCACTTGTGACACTTGTGTTTGCATGCCATGGATGTAGCGGCGAAGTGGCCGATGACCGACGAGCTGTGCGCCAGCTCCAAATGCCATCAGGACTCGTATGGGGTCTGAAGCTGGCACAGATTCGCACAACACAACCAAATCCAAGTAGTTTCCAGGCCTGCCCGCCTTGGAGGATGACAGCACCGGATCGCAAACCGATCCGCCCCCAGTTGATCAGTGGCACCGGAGTCACCAGAGCACACCGTCGCCTTGTCGGGCATTTCTACCCGAGCCGGAGAATGATTGCAGGCTGATAGGTTTGTCTTGCTCTGGCTTGAGTGGTAGTTGGGCTCTGGGACATGGAGCTCCTTCGAAGGAACTAGTGGCTAGGTATGTGTGAGGGGTTTCTTTTTCGCTCTGCCGATTGCGATTCAAAGGGGCATGGCGAGGGTATAAATTGCAATTCTCCAAGCCCGGGCCAGAATTCTGGCCCTGGTCACAGCTTTGACGTCCTGGAGAGAAGTTGTCCTGAAGAGTAAGCGTATGGAAGCGTGCGAGAAGACAGTTCTTCTGCCGATAAGGCCAGCCGTGACTGCAGGAGCAGTACGTAACAACCACGGCCACGAAGGCAGCAAGACTGCGTAAAGACCAGGTTTCAAGCCCAAGCCTTCCTCAGAAGGGTTTCCCAACGCAGGACCTGGGCTCCCGCGCTCAGAGCAGGCAGGTCGGCAGCAAGCCGAGGCTCGCGTGGGGCGATTGCTCCGCCAACAGCTTCCTAAGACGACTTGGGAGTTTCAGAAAATTGGGGGGTACCTTGTTTTGGGGTCCTTATAATAGGGATCCTACTATTTAGGGTACTATATTAGGGTCCCCTATTTTGGGAAACCCCCATTTCCGGAATAGTGGGAAATTGATCGTCAAACTACGGCTCAAAATGCCTGAGGACATGACTTCTTTTGCCCTTCATAGTTCCTAGCTTTCCGAGCATGTTTGCCAACAACAGAAACCTGACTAAATTCCCACGGAACGGCAACCATCGTGGTATCAGATTGAGACATGGTTGTAGGTTTTAGGGTTTCAGGGCAGACGGAGAGAGGTATCAGATCACGCGGAGAACCACTGCACACGAACCTCCGCCGCCACCGCCGCAGAACAACAAGGACTGAAACTAGGACTCGGACGAAGAAAGCCATCACCAGCGACACCGCCATCAGCAAGAGAAACAGCAGCGGCAGCAGGCAATTTGGTTGGGATTGAATCTGTGGTTTCATTCTCCCAGAATGTAAAGTAGAAGGCCCTTTGCAGCTGCACGAGTCTATCGCTGAACCTGACTAGCCGAATCTCAACAGAAACCACCAGGGTCTTCAAAGAAAGACAGGAGTTGACGAGCTTGATGAGGATCTGCAACTCCGGATACAGCAGGAGGATAATCACCAGAGCTGCAAACGGATCAAAGCGCCCTCATGTAGAATCGAAGGCTAAAAAAGTATCACGAACCCGGAAGATCCCATGAGACAGGCACCTGGGCCTCTGCCTGACCCTGGCGATGCTGACCTTCCTGCTAACCTCTGCCTGTGACTGGCTGGGCCCCGGATCGCATAAAAGGCTCGGCCTTGGGTTGAGGGGCACATTTCATTGCAAGAGTCGGTCGAACAGCAAGAGAGACCACCATGATTCTGGTAAGTTTGCTCAAACTGATATGCTAGAAGCACGTCAAGCTGCGGTACTTTGTAGTATTCTGGTGGTACTGTACTAGCATCGGGACCCACGAGCTGATGGTGATGGGCTTCATTGGGCTCCCCATTTCTGTGGAAGTAAATGTGGGCCACGAAAATGCAGCAGCTACCAGCACTGCCAATCACAATAGTTAGGCTCAGGTGTCAATGGCCAATACTGTTCGTGTTGGTGGGTTGAAGTAGCTTTCAGCGAAGGTCGTATCCGACGGCCTCATGAAGGGCTTTTGAAGATGCCTGACGAGCGACCAATAAGAATCGAGCGGGCGAGCTCGGAACCCAAGAGCCTTTTGAAGCTTCGCTTGGAGGTCACAGTCTTCTCACAGTCTTCAGACTTCAAAGTCCAAGCCACTCCGAGCAAGGCCGCCTCTTCTCGTGCAGCGCCGTGCCTGCCGCGCCAAGCAGATGCTCCGCGGCCCGAAGAAGCTGCCGAAACCGCGTCCAGGCTGCATTTGCGGCCGGCGTGGAGCCTGGAGTTTGGCCTTTGCTGTAGCAGCTCATTGGCACAATCCGGAGTTTAGGGTAGGAGCGTAGAGATGAGATATTGACGGATCCTCTTAAACCGAGACCCGAAGTCAGCAAGGTCCGAACATTTGTGTTCGGGAATATTGCAAGGTGGGATGACCTGAGTATTCAGGTCACATGCGCTTGCCAGGCAGAAGCTGCAGTGAAGGTGGTGGGTACGGAGCAGCCGAAAAGTCTGCGAAGCTCAACCCTTTTGATCTCAGCGAAACACATGCGGATCTGTCTCGCAGGTTTTTTCCAGACCCTAGATGTCCTGATGCTTCTGCTCCGAACTGCATTCCTTGCGCGAAGACTTGGACTCGGCATGCTCAACTGTATTCTTCATGTCTGAGGATCGTTAAGCAGAAAATCTCGCCGGGGCGTCGGCTTGCGAGAATAGAAGAGATGATCGATGCCCTGCCGACGAGTTTACCACTGCACCCGTCCTGGAAGCTGAATGCAGGGTTTGGGGGAATGAGCTTTACCCCTCAATCATAACTTGGGCTTTAGGGGTCTGGTCCAGTATCATGCATCTCCTCATGGTTGACAATCATCATGGCGAGACCAGGTTTAGAATGCTCAGGTTGGAGGTTACTGTGAAGTTTACAGGCAACCGGGTGAGAGCTCTCAAAGACTCTTCTTAGTTGATATGACGCTTCGGGACGGCGGATCGATACTAAGCGGCTCAATCTCACAGGATTGCTTTGAGGAGACGCCCCAATGTTCAAGCACACGCGACATGGCCAGACTGCCGGCAAGATCAAGCAGGTCAAGTTCGAGGAGGCGAGAAAAGAAGGTCGCCGGGCTCCTATTCTCTGTTGGTGGGGGGGCAGCAAGAAGAGCAAGCAGGTAGTCATACCACATCGAGCGATGGATGTTTAAGTCAGGCAAGGGCGGAAAAGTCCGGATGGTCATGTCAGCAATAACTCAAAGCAATATTGGAACACTGTCATAGTAGGCCCCACAACCCATTGCTCCTACTGCCTCCCCCTGAACCTGCAGTGGACAACATGCGCAAGATGCGCAACGGGCACAAGTGGTGGAACCTTGGCTGCATGTCAGCCCAGAGTCCAAGGGCCAGGCACAGACCTCAAGTTCCTTCTGCGACCGGTTGTGGCTTTGAATTGGTTTTTGCCTTGGCCGTCTAACTGCCTGCCAGGGGTTGTGAGGATGTCGGACATGGGGTGTTGCTCCCGCGTAGTGCATGCAGGCACACGGATATGCCTTTGCTCATGGTGCAGGGTATAGACAAACTTGAAAACGCGTATTTTGTCTTCCAAGTAACACATTGCTTTTTGCCCACGGTTGTAACTAGTTGGTGTGGTGAGCAGCCTCACGACTGCTCCAGACATCTTTGACGTGGACGCTTGAGCCCCTACAAACCCCGAACCGGTTCCACTGCAAGCCCTGAGCCGTTGTTGTTTGGCTTCTTGCTTGGACTGCTGAGAGTTGGCCTAAGGAAGGGCAAACTCCCTAGCTCCGACGGCGACGGAGGTGCCTCTTTCAGGATTTCGTAGTAGCACGGCTTTGTAGCCCCTGTAAAATTACAATCTTGCTTGCTCCAAGAAAGAACATGGAGGCTAGATGCAGCAGCTGCTAGAAGCACAGTTCTGCGGTATAGTCAGGTTTGCTTTCAGCTCGGACGCCCCATGAACCAGGTGCCTACGAGTACGTCAAGCAATATGGTGGTGAGATTTCAAGTTGCTTGGCGGCCATCAGCCTCTTTGTTTCTCCAAATTGTGGCCCGAGGCCATTGAGTTACAGCGGGGTAGCTTGAATGAATAGGAGATATGGCCATGTGATAGAGCGGCAACAATTCGTGCGCAAAGCGGCGTAGCCGTCTAGATGCCCAGCGCAGCATTTGCAGTAGCAGCAGTAGCATTAACGGTGTTTGAGAGGATGGCTTCCGGATATCCTCAAACCACCAGGCCGTGGCATCTCGGCTTGGAGCTATGGATTTCAGGCTTTCTGGGTCACGACTTCGAGATTTTCGTGCCCCTTGTAAAACGGGATTGTGGGTTTATGACGGGGTGTGCGATTGTGGGTTCAAGGTGGTGGGCGGGTAGGTCGGGTACGGGGGCTGGGGTTCCGGGGTACAGGGCTGCGGGGCTACGGCTTTTTTCCGGGTGTGTGCTGGGGGCGTTGGGATTTCTAGGGCGATCAAAGAAACCCGCCTAAGCTCGCAAGCTCAAAAGAGCATGAAACCCAGACTCTCGACCTTCGTCCCAGCTCTAGACCGTTTGCCACTCACTTCTAGATTCTAGACACAACGACTGGTCCACTTTCCTCCCAGAAGGAATTTGGAACGATCCTCTCGAGTCCGAAGACCTGGCTATGCTTTTCGATGCTTTCGATGCAGATCTCGATGAAGAGCTCCTGCCGCTCCGGTGCATCAGTGGTGGTGGGCTTTGAGCGGTTCTTAGATCCCTTAGTTAAGGTCCTCTTCGAGAATAACTGAATTAATGTTCCTCTTGCTCCACAGCCGCTGGCCCTGCTGTGCCACAAAGCACTGGTGGTCGCCGCGCGCCTTGCGCCCACCCCTGAAACCCAAGACCAGGTGACATAACAGGCAGAACACTGATTCAAGCATGCTGCAAAAGAAGGCCATTCTTCGCAGACAATGACAAATAGGACGTTTTCAACAACAAAGCAACAACCTGAAATACATGTTTGCGGAGTTCTGCATATACAGCGAGATTCAGGTATATGAAGCTTGGAGTCATCACTCTTTCAGTGCCAGCTCATGGCCTACCAAGGCCCGTGGTCGTTTATGAGCCTCGGACGGCAAAGTGGGTCGTGTGCTGAGAACGGAGCTGTTTAGGGCATTGGGCTTGTATTGGCTTAGGTTAGGACCTGGAGCGATGGAAAAGTAGGCACTTGCTTCAGAAAGCGGTGCGAAGACATGGCAGAGATTCTCATGCCAACGCCCCCAATTGCCACATCCCCGCACGAACCTGCGTCCAAAGTTTCAGCGGGTGGGAGGGAGGCCCTGTGAAGGATCGAGCCCCAACACTAGAAGTGTCGAGCTCTGGTGAAAATTCAGTAGGCACAACTGCCCAAAGCTTGAAAGCGCCTTCAAGACCCGGAACAGTCAGCTGGTGGGGCCAGCTAAGGCTAAGGCCCCCCCCCCCCCCTCGCCCCATATTTCTTTGGTTGAAGTGCACCTCTCGCCCGCCTCCCATTCCAAAGAGAGCCTTCAGCCACTCAGGGCCTGAAGAACGCCTTCAAAGAGCCGAACCTGGATCAGGCCATGTGGGGGAAGGGAGCTGGCGAGGCTTGCGAATTCAGTTTCGGGATCCATGTTGCAAATCTTCGGTCTTGTTGCGCAGACTTCTTGTGCTGCTACAGCTTCACACTTTGCATGTGCTTTGCAACCCCCGACGGATTGCAGGTGACCGCGATCTTGGAAGGCATGGCGATAGCACGCCACACTTACGACGAAGCCTACAAGGTACTGATTTAGGCTCAACCTCGGTGCTGATTTTGGGGATTTGTCACGGCTGGCAAGGTCGTCGGGGAGACTGGAGCCATGCTGCTGGGTGAGGCCTTCGATTCCTTCGATGCGTCCTGTCAAATGTCTCGACCCTGAACCCCAAAAAAACTCTCGTTCAGTCATGCAGGAGAAGACAAAAAACCCTCAAGCCCCACCTTGCCCCGAGATGGGCTTAGTGCTTCATACCCAAATTGTAACTACGACAGCGACATGGAGGCTTGCAGCAGAAGGGTCCCAACTGGGTCCGAGACTGTCAGAATCTTGCAGGGGACGGAGTCTGAGATCGCGGAGTTCGGCTTCGCACTGTCCCTCGCCGTGCAGCGCGCACCGATGCCCGGCCATGTCACAGCAATCGGGGGTCAGGTCATTTTTTGAAAGGACGCGCGAAAGCGTTTACTTTCCAGCATGTTCACCTCGGACATGAGCTTCTGGCAAGCTTTCTTGTCGCTGCCCTGAGACACTCAGCACCCGAAGCATTGAAACCCAGGAAGCAGTGCTTCCTTACCCTGAAGGAGGGCCTGTCCCCTCAGCTGCAAATACTCGCTGGGGTTGCGATGTAGGAGGTAGCAATGCATGGCCTCTTATCAGGAGGCAAGTAGTGCAAAACAAAGACGATCTTACCGGGTTGGTCGCTGTTCAGACCTAGCAGAGGTTTTGCCACAGTCGGGTTTTGTTGGACGGCTATCTGTCTTTCAAACTTCCAATCTTGGGTGAAGTTGTAGATGAAACCGGTCCGACGGTATGCGTAGGAGTCAACTATGTCCGAGAGCGTTGCATGCCCGCCGTTCTCGTGATGACCGACTAGTTTGCATGCGACCTTGGTATTCAGTACAGAAGCGGCTGAGTCGATCAGGCCGAAGAGATCCAAAGAGCATATCCACCATGGATCGTCCGAGACTGTTCATAGACGCACTTGGAAGTTTGACTCGAGCCACTGGGCCTCGGTGTTGGGACTCGCAGCAGCGGTTTGATGATGTAGCGAATGTAGCGAGGCGTTGACGGCTTGCCCTGAACCTCAGAACCCGAAAGGTACGAGGGTTCACGCTTTTAGGAAGCAGTTGGGACATGTCAGGCCAGATCCTCCTTGGCCTCTTCCTGCACGCTGTTGTGCTCAGGCAGACCTATCTGGAGAACGTGCCGGGGCTATCGGTTCGCCTGCTGCCGGGCTTGGAGAGACTCCGGAACCAGAATCTATGCTTCGTAGAACAGCTGAGCTGCAGAACGTTAGCATTCGTTCTATGTCCTTGCATGCAATGCTGCAGTTCGAGCCTGTGGCGTCCAGCAACTTCATTGAAGCCGTGTTGGGCTATGGGTGGGGAAGTGTGCGATGCTGGTGTTCAGGAGGGTTTTCTGCAACAGTCGGAAAACGCGAGTGCTCCCTTCTCAGATCTGGAAAAACGAGGCTCGCGTGGGCCTGCGCAGAGGGCGGCTCTCCACTGCCGGAGCTGTTTGGAGTGCCTTCGGCCGAGGCACGGGATTTAGGACGAGGATTTCTCGCTCCTTAGTTGGACTTCGACTCTAGACTCTAGACATGGGGGTTACTTCCGCTGAAACTTGCGGGTTCAGGACTTTGTAGCTTTCATTTTTGGTGGGCGTGAGCGGTTCAAACGCCGAAGGCTTGCCCACCGGTCTTTTAATGATTTCAGCATGTACCTGCATCGCCCCCAATCCGAAGCGCCAAACCCCCCAGCCAAGCCTAGTAGGCCGTGAGACTTGTCGCTCTTGCCGCACGCACGATGTAGATGCTGAGGCAGTAGCTAGTGCCGCTGGCAAGTCGGAATCCATGCAGCAAGGAGCGTTTCAGCAACTCATTGCAGCTCCAGCGTGTGCGAGCCATGGCTTCGACTTCCGGTCCGTTCAAGGTTGGTGCGCCTGCCGAGCTGCTTATCAACGACTATGCCGAAATCGGCTTCTCACGTGGTCGCCTCCTGGAAGAGGACGCCCTGCGGGCTCTGCCGGCTGCGCAACCACCCTGCGCAGTCCCGGATCCACACGGGCGCAACCACAGGTGTCAACGCCACCCGGGGTGCCGCAGAATGCAGGAGCCGCTTCTCGACTGCCCGTGCGACCCGTCTCGACTGATCTGTCTTGGACTCGTGAGTTGGGCGGAGCCTTGCCAAGTTGCATTCGACCTCGTGGACGTGCTGGCGATAATTCACCAGAGCCAAATAGGAACATTATCCGTCGAACAGGAAGCGGCAGGGCGGTCCACCTCTCCTTGGCAACAACGCTGGCACTGGAGCTTCGGCAGGGCTACTCTTGGCGTCGCCTAGGAGCCGCCAAGTAGTGCACCATTTTCGGTGCTTGAGACCCTTGTGAAGCAGGCCGGACAGCTCAAAGAGCACGCAGATGGCGCACTGCCTCCACTGCCTCCGACTTCCACAAGCCTCTGGTTTAGCGTGGGCCGCATTGGTGGCGAGAACATCTGAGCTAGGGCACGAATACGGCACGACCACAGTTGTTGTCAGGTAGCCAAAACTTGTTGTTAACTAGCCCCAACGCGTGCATCCTTCCCGGCACTTTGGCGGGCATTGCCCTGGATTTGGCCTGCCCGCCTGTAGTCCACGAGCCAAGCCTGCAGGGCAATGTCGAAGATGCAGACCGTTCTGGAAGGGGATGGAGCGAATAAGGTTCGGTCATTCCTGGCAATCGGCATTCCTGGGGCACAGCTGGGGCTCCTGAGTTGTTTACTGCATGGAGTCCGACGACTGTGCCCTCTGCCTGGTGGACCATTGAGCTGAGGCTTAGGATCTGATTGTGCCACTTTACACTAACTCATGGAGACCTAGGAGGGCCTCCTCGTTAGCTGCCTGCCAGTTGCTTTCAGTGAGTGGGCGTGGCTGATAGTGGTTTTTGATTGCTTAATGCCTGAGTTCGGCTACGAGACAGATGGTCGGGATGCTGTGACGCTAATGAATGTTCCGTCGAGCGCGAGTGCCAAAAACTTGGTCTTGAGGAACTTGCAGAAGTGGTAGCCCGGTATGTTCTTGTAGCAGTGTTGGTGTTTGGCTGGGGCTTGGTAGAGTCTTGTTCGAGATGTACTGGGCTGCGGCCTTTGCGACATGCCTTGCCAGTGCGTGGGATCCTGAGTGTTTGGACGCTTCGACAAGCTATGCTGGCAAAGAGGTGGTTTCGACTGCAACTTCCTTCGGCCCTTTGGTTATTGGGTTTGTGTCTAAAGGTATGTTGGGCTGAATGGTTATTGAACGGTTATTGTATCATCGTGGGCGTTATAGCTTCTTGTAGTGTCGTCACAACAAGTTTGCCACAGTCAGCTCCTTATACATCCCGAAGCCATGTGATGAAATTGAAGGTGCCTGGCGACTTGGCCGAGCACGTTTGGTCGACCTGCTCATCCGTGGCTTCCGAGACCAAGCGCCCTAGCCGCAATGGCAACAAGCTTGGTCCACCCACCGGGCCAAGACCAGTTGGTAGAATAGTGGCTCATTTGGGGATTTCTTGTTCTGATTTTTCCAATCTCTGTCGCGTCACATCTCGAAGGGGGCCGGAGCACGCACATCACCACCTCGACTCTCGATCCCAAGCGCTGAAGCCCCGGGCCGCCCACTAGGGCCACCCCCTTTTCAGTGCGCTGGACTCAAAACAGCTGTTTCTAATGGGAATTTGGTCGAAAGCGATAAGACAAACAGAGCCTGGAGACCTCGTCTGGCTGAGGCCGAGGTCCGAGAGCCTAAACAACAAACGATACGACCCTTCATCCATAAGCGCCACATACGCTTTATGGTTTTCAAAGTCAAAACTATGCAACTTTATGTTGAAGGTGTTTTGGGGTGGGCCTCCGAGCTCGGAGCTTAGGGGTCCCCCCGCCACAGGAACAAGTTGGTCGCGGGCTGGCCCTTACCCATCGTGGAGGCATCCGGAGTGCTCTCCGAGCTGCAGATGACTTCACTGGTCGGTCTGGCTGATGAGCCCCTGGGAGCCCGTTTAGGGGTTTGATTCAGGAGCGACAGAGGTGTCGCTCAGCATTTTTTGAGGGGATTCGGAATTCGGATTGGAGATCTAGTGATTCCATTGTTGCAATACCACGTGAGGGTGCGAGTGCCAAGATGCCATTCCAATTTGGGTTGTCGGATCTCAGCTGAGGAACGAGCAATCGGGTCGGCTAAAGTGAGGGGCGATCATTGGTCAAGGGTACCTCGCGGTGGAAGGTTTCAAACCGACATAATCGAAACTTGGGGCCTGAGGGGAAAAACTCAAGTAAGTATATGGTCCCGACGGCCTTTGCACTCCTGCTATTTTCTAGTTTCTGTACAAAAGTACACCCTCCATCAGCCTTTCCTGGCTTATGTTCGCTTGTCTACAAGTAGATAGGAATGATCTTTGGCGGCCCTCAGCGCGGCGTGGCGGGGCTGCCCTGGAGGGCTCGCCGTGGACGGCTCTGCTCAGCTGCAGGGCATAATTATGCGAAGAGAGATAGGGCTTCATGCTTCTCCTTATGATCTCCAGTATACTTGTCGAGGAGTGTAGAGGAGTCACGAAGGTGTTCCTGACCGTTGCTTGAACAAAGGCGAACTTCCATTCCACATCCGCCTTTGTTGCTTGTTGGGTGCCCACTGTACAGAACTGAGAAGTGGAGTCGAGACCCCGAAACCTCAGCAAAGGCTCGCCAGAGCACCGGGATCATCCTACAGCCAGGGCATTGCGGCAGTGGACGGCAGAACTGTTCAAAGCTCCCCTGGAGAACGTGGAAGCAGTGCGATTGATCCGGCAGCTCCCGCTGTGATAGCACGTGTGGCGTTTTCCAACCAGACTGCTTCCCCCTAAGTCAGAGACTTTTCTGTGCTTCTGCTGCTCAGAGCCGGATTGATCTGGAGCAGGTACCGGCAAGGCGAGGGTGCCCTTGCCCCACATGCAGATGCAAGGCCTGAACATGACACGAGCCTGTGGCTGAGCGGGCAACGACTCGCCACAGTGATGCTGCAGCTGGGAGCTTTGCCTCATGGAGCTGGTGGTGACCTACTTTTCCCATTGCTGGAGGAGGGTAGAGGAAAGCAGGTGGGCAGCTGTTGGACACATAAACCTCCCAAGTTGGTAACGATACCTCCCAGCTCCTCCGCCCAATGCCACTAGCGATCAGGTAGCACTCCAGCCTGGGAGTGCCCTGGTGTGGCCCACCACTGACCGCGACGGCCAGCCAGAGAAGCGGGCCGCGCGAAAGGCTCTGCAGCTTCAAACTGCCGCGACGAAGTATGTGGCCATGACCCTCCGATTGCAAGATCAGCTTTCCTCGTTTTCAAGGTTTAGGCGGTGCTAGGTCCTAGGACGACACAAGCGCAAGCAATAGAGCCACGAAGGACTTTATAAATACCCATCGTTCTTTTACGATACGAAACGATACATACGATACATGTCATATCACTGCTGTACTTTCCACGCCTGTGCAGATCAGATGATTTCACAACATGCGATTAACATGCCTCGGCATAGAGAGAGAGAGAGAGAGCAGCACAGAACAAGAGGACGCATGCTCCGAATATGCCCCGTCCGAAGGTTAAGGAAAGGCAACACGCAGAATCGTGTGACGTATGCTTTGCGTGACACATTGGAGGTCGGCACGTCTTTGCGGGATACTCTGGGTGCGGCTTCACTCGATTCACAGACCGAGGACTTGGCTGCGCACTGGACCTGCGCCGGGTGAGCTCGGGGGTGTTCCCGGATGAGGACCGGAGAGGCTTAAGACTTCCGGGTTCGATGATTTCGAGTTCAGCGCATTACCAGTATCGCATTTAGGGCTTCCCAGCGTGAACTCGGAAAGCCTGCAGAAAAGGGCTTCAGTGATTCAGGTTCCAAACCGTCACACGGCTGAGCCTCAGCATCTGCTCGAAGGAGGCTTACATCGGCCAGAACTTCGAAGACAAGGCCCTCGAGAAGCCGGTGAAGGACGTGAGTCCCTCTGCGCAGTGGACAGAGCATCCTGGCTGCCTGCAGCCCCCGAGCCCCGCATTGCAGCAGACCTTGCTGCTGTCCGGACCATGCAGACCACGGCTGCCACACAAAGGATGTGCAAAGGAGCAAGCAGCGCGGGGTCGAAAAGGATCAGTCGCTCGGGGTACGCTTGTGGGTGCCTAGCCTTGACTATGCAAGTGTTCGACCGAAGTGTGATCCTACTGAAGACATGCAAGTATACAAGTTCAGCCCCCGTCGCATGCCCACACGGTTCCCATCCTCGGGTTTCTTTTTAAATCCAAGTGATTCCAAGTGCTTGTTTTACTCAAGCTCCACAGTCGCCAAACTTGCAACCGAAAGACTCAAGCGGAATCTTACCACACGCTTAATTCGCTCATCGGCGGTGCGCACTCCTTGGCCTCCAATAACTTCGGAGCATGGCCCCGGCAGGAGACCTGACGCCGTGTCAGAGGTTCACCAAGTAGCAGCCTCTTGGGGCGGGTCGCGGGCCCGGGCATGCCCATGATAGATTCTGCTAGTTTCATATTCAGCTTCATGCTCGTTTCACTGCACATATAGCTGAGACACGCGTGGCAGAGCTGCAAAAAAGCAGTAGACTATATGCTTTCCTGTGTCAGGGACAAGCCTTCCATTGACGTCAACAGTGTGCAAGGCAGCGAACTTCCGGTCTTACCCGTAAGCCCTCACCCGTTGAGCAATCCTGGCCTGCCTCGTGCCATCACCGTTTGCCATTGCTGATCAGGCGCAAGGCTACGAGGATGTCGTCCGGCACCTCCCGAAGCTGGACGTCGCCCTGAAAGGCGGCGGCATCTTTCCCGACTTCCTTTTGAAGCCTACGGTAGTAGCTTGGTTTTTTTGTAGGGGATGCTCACGCCGACTTCAGCAAGGGCACGCTTGCAGCATCTCCTTTCTTCGCGGAAGAACGGAGCTACATCGTAGCCCTTGCTCCCAGCACAGCCGCTGGTCTCAACCTACACTCCCGGTCCCAAAGTGTGTGTCCAACTATGCTCCAAGTAGTGTTGCCCGCCAACCCGTACATGGCCGTTTTGCAAGCCCCTGAAGAGCTGAAGGTTTGAGGCAAATACGAACTTCGAGGGGACTAGCTGTGGGGCGTGTCTTCTAAAACATCTCAAACGCGTGGCCGCAAAGTTTTTGTCAAAAATAGTGGTAGCCGTGGCAGAAGCACGACGACGGGGTGGTGTACAGCACGTCCCGCCCATTCACCCGGCCCTGCCGGTTCTTTGGAGTTCTGTACTCTGTTGAATCTCGAAATTCTCTTGAGCTGAGGTAGACCCGAAGCCTAAAGCTTGTTCTGCGAGCCTGCACCTGTCAACAGCTGTCAGCCCGAACCGGTGACGGCTCCTCAGTTTGTCGGCTGTCCTTTCTCTAGTGTGCTCTACACCCGGCGAAACGCTCATCCCCTCGGAGTCTCAATGACGAGAAACCCAAAACCACCTCTCGTCGCATCGAGCTGCCAGATTCGCCATCTGCAACGCTGGAAGATCTCTATTCAGCACTTGCTTGCTGCAGCCGCCGGGGCCCGACGGACCATTGCCATCGCATCCATCGCCTCATCATCCTGGTTTTTGCGGGAGCATTCTGTATTGCACGTTGGGACCTGCACATAGTCGAAGCTTACGAAGAGGAGTCCTCTGCAACGTCATGTTTCATCCGGAGCCCATGTCCCGACCATACGCAGGTTGTGATGAGCCCTGCCGCTTTGAGGGAGCCTGCGGCTTGGGAGCTTCAGGGCTGTTGTCAGGCTTCAGGTGGTGCTTCTCCGCACTCGTACTTGGGAGAGCGAGTAGCAGGTGCTGGTATGTTCCGGAAAAATGGCTCAGGAAGGAAAGACCGACGGCAAACGGGCCTGAACATGGAAGCTCTGAGACAGGAACCACGACTATCATTATCCGCAGAGTTGTGCCACGGTCAGCTTGGGGGGTGAGTCTTGAGAGAGTGCCGAAGGCATTGCTTCATCAAGCGACCACACATGCAGTGAATCGAATCACGGGACAAGGAGTCATGTTCCCGTGCAGCTGGATATGCATGCGCTGTTTTCGGCTCGTCGAAGTTCCAGTAGGCATTGCCCACGCGTCTCCAAAGAGGTGCAAGACTCTAAGCACGGTTTCGGTTGATGTGAAGACCGTTTCTAACGTTGGGGTGCAGCCGTAGCTTATCAGGCGGTCTGAGAAGTCGGGTTCCGACTTGAGGTAAGTAAGTTTCAGTCCAGCAGCTCGCAATGGCTGTGTG
Organism: Symbiodinium sp. CCMP2456; assembly: GCA_905221635.1. NCBI lineage: Eukaryota > Dinophyceae > Suessiales > Symbiodiniaceae > Symbiodinium > Symbiodinium sp. CCMP2456. The sequence continues at coordinate 167,056 of CAJNDV010013447.1, forward strand.
GTGGTTCACCACGCTGGGGCAGCTCCGCTGCACTCATCACGAGATGTGTGGCTGCGTCATAGAGTCATAGAGTTTACGCAGGGCTTGCTTGCACAGCGTAGTTGCAAAGACGTCAAATCAGGCCTTTGCCGCACGAAGCGGCCGAAAGCCGACAGGCCCGTAACGTGAAGCCGCAAGCCCCCAGAACCCTAAATCGGAGCCCTCAACTTACTATGGAGAAGGTTTGGCCCCAACCTCAAGGCAATCTGGTCGGTTTGCAACCGTCGAGCAATACGAACATCTACATTCCAAAACCCAAAACCCATTGTGGGACCGAGGCAGGGAGGCGAGGCGAGGGGTGGGAGAGGGGAGAGAGAGAGAGAGAAACCTGGACCCCGCAGTGAAGTGAAGTGAAGAAATAGCAAGAACGAGTGGCTCCAAAAAACAATCAAGGCTCGGCCTTGCTTGGGGCCTTGACCCGGCTTTGCGGCAGGTGCCTTGGGTGTGAAGTAATCACTTTTTTGGAGGTGAGGGTTCAGGGTTGGGTTCAGGGGGCTTTGAAAATTCGGCTCCTACTGCTTGCAGTTGTGGGGACCTTGAACGACTTCTCCCTGATCTTCTCATAAGGTCGTCGATGGAGCCAGAGAAGCATCCCAGAACGCGTCGAAGCAGGCAGCACGAATCCTGTCTGCTGCTTGGCACGATATTTCAGTTTAGAAGTATAGTTGGGCCCAAAACCCTATTCTAGTTATTTCGGCCCCTATACTCACCCTGAAACCCCAAACCTACTATACTTACAGTCAGAGGCAATGGGCCTTTCCAGGGCTCAGGGGCAAAGGTTTCGCCCGAATGTGGAGGAAGGCAGGGGCCGGCTGCGGTTTGGCGCATCTTGAGAGTAGTCTGACGGTTTTGCAGCTGGTGGTCTCGAGTGTTACGAGATACAAGCTGGAGCACAAAGATTGAGATGGCGAGATGGGGTATGGGTGCCGCAACCAAGGAGCTTTTCGACACGCACTTGTTCCGCTTCGAGCTGGCATTGCAAGGCCCCATCGTTCATCATTATCGCTTTGCCCTGGAAGACAGGCTTCACCGACTCTATCTATCTCTCTCTCTCTCCGATTCCTAGGACCTAGGACTTCAAGTGGCCTGTGATAATTTTGGGGGATGCTGCGCAAGTCTCCTGTCTCTTTGCAACAGCACCGACAGCCGTCTCTCTTACCCCTGAACCCGACATGCTCACCTTCCATTTCTGCACGATGAGGCCTCGGTCTCGCCTTTCGCCCATGATGTCTGCCGAACCTCATGCCAGACATCATCATAGGCATGGGCATCGTATGATCATGTTGCTGCTGCCGGTGATGCTCCTACTGCTGCTCCTACTCCAAGTGCATACGATGACGACGAAGAGGACGACAGCGACTGGCATGCGGCGTAGTCGCACCGAAGTATTACATCGTTCTCGGTCTAAACGCTGAGCAGGCGGTGGCAAGGGTAGGCGCTTGGCTTCCCTGCCCACCGACGCGCTGCTCGCCGAGGTGGAGGAGACGATCACCATGCCGCAAAACCTGAAGCCCCAAGCCCCAAATCTCGTTGGCACGCCCGTGGTTTGGAGGCGTGGGCTTGGTCTAGGGGTCAGAGTGTATTTAGAGGCACAATGCTTGGAGGGCGGGGAGGCGGGCAGACTTCAACCTTCATAACTTTGAGTTCTACTGCACGTTGCTCCGAACAGGATGCTCTCAAGTCATTGGAGTGGGTGACGAACTTCGGCTTGGATGTTGACAGCCGCAAGGAGCACCCGGGCGAATCTGCAGCTCGGCTTACCTCTTGTGCAAATTGCAGATCTTGCAGACCGTCGGGTTGTATTTTCTCATGTCGCCCGTGTAAAAACTCCTAGACTGACGGCTTCAAGGCTGGCTTCAAGATGTCCGTAATAGCTCAAACCGAATCTGAAGCGAAGGGTGCGCGAGAAATAGCAGACTCCAAATGCCGAGTCATTGCTTCCAAAGCCTCTGCGGAGTATGTGGTGCCTTGCTAATGAGAAGTGATGTTCCACTAATTCGTTTCTCGGCCCGTAGTGCTTTGTAATGCATACGGTGCATACAGCTGCCATGGGAATCTTGGTTGGGACCATTGGGTCTCTAAGCCTATGAAAGAAGGTGACCCCGCCCCTCAGGCCCTATCCATCGACACGGTGGATGCCTTCGGCGGACGATTTCCAGGAATTTGGGAGCTGAAGGCGCGATGAGAAGCGTCGGATCCATCATCTTCGGTTTGTACGTAGAACTTTTCGTCTAGGCTTTGGGGGGTTTGTGGGTGCTTCCGTGTCCTGGCGTGTCATCCAGTACGGCCATATTTTGCGATTCTATCAACGGCACTCCTATCTTGATGCTGTGCTTATCTCCATACCTCAACCTGAACCCTTCTCGTTTAGTTCTGCTGCAGTGACGTCGCTTTCAGCGGAAGAAGGACCTGGGTACCTTTTTTGTTGTTCCCTCTCCTTGTCCTCTCCATGATTGCGCATACTGGTTGTGAATAATCAAGGGCTGGAGCTGTTTATAAGCCCAAGTTGCAGCTTCGCCGACGAAGCCCAGGCACTGAATTCCAGCGTTGTGGCCAATGTCTCCAGCAATCAGTGGGGTGTCGTGGCATGCACATGGCATTGGGAGGGTTAAGGGTTTAGGGCTAGGGCTGGGTGTACAAGTCATGCCAGTTGCTGCAGTTTGTCGTGTTTTTTGTTAGCCTTCTGTTTGCGAAGTCTTGTGAGAGTCAGGGTCAGGGGCTCTGTGCGCTGTCGTTTTTTGAGCTCTGGGGGTAGGAAGTGGTCAGCAAAGCAGCTGAAGTCTTATTAAGCATGTGGGACGGGATGCAGCCCTAGACGAGCGCGAGAATGAGAAGAGCCGTGTAGACCCAAAACCTTGAACCTCTCTTTGTAACAAGACAGATTTGCTGCACCTCGAGCCGACACTGAGAACTAGCAACTAGCCGATAAACCCAAGCTACACCTCACCAAAACGATTAGCCACTAACGCTTTCGACCGCAGTTCTCTCAAAATGAGTTGGTGATTACTGGTGAAAATGTCAGCTCACTCTGTAGTTGTTTCACGCTTCTCTTGCCCCTTGTTTTGGGATTCTGCTTTGATCCCTGCAGATGCCGGAAGCGAAGTTGCGCGTCAATTAGTCATGTCGCTGATGTTGACTTGTCACCGCATCGGATGCAGTTCCCCGAAAAGAAAATTCAACGGTTCAACGACGAAGACTAGACCAGTACCGGATCCTTCTCGACGCTGTTTGACTCGCCGACCCGAACCTTCGACCCTTGCCCCGAAACCCAAACCCCTGAACCATCCGAGTTGCAAGAGCCCAACCCCTAAGCCCCTAAGCCCCTAATGCAAACCCGACGGGCAGATGGAATCCCAGTTCTTTTCTGCATGAGGCGTCTTGGAGGCTGCTGAGCAAGGCCAGCTGAGCCCATGTGGGGCTTTAAGGTTTAGGGTGTGTTTGGTTTTGGGTTGATGTGAAGGGACTGGCTGGAGGGAAGCTTGCAGGTCCGCGGCGGGTTGCTTTGCAAGCGGGGTGAGGGGTTCGGGCTGTGGTTCGAAGGATTCTCGGGCCTCACTGCTCTAGAGCCTTCTGGTCAAATTGAGATTGAGATCTGCATCTAGTTTGTCAGTTTGTTCATACAGATGTGGACTGAAAATCTGAAGCAGATGCTTGAAACCCCAATGGCTACAAGTTCTCGAACCCGTCTAAAGTCAAGCTCGAAGTTTAGAAAGGCTTCCTCTTCTCTCGCAGGCCCATGTACTGGCCTGATTAGCCCTGCAGGTAGGTTGTTGAGTCCCAAGGCTTTGAAGTCGGAGCTCGGTAGCCCCTCTTGGATGTTGGAGCTGACCGGTAGACTATGTGTCGTGCTTCGGAAATCTCGATGTTCACCTATGGCCCACAAGAGGCGGGGTGCGACTTTCAAACATGATGTGATTCCTGCATCAGGGCGTCCTAGGTACATGGGAGTTTCCGAAAATTAGGGGTACCTTATTTTGGGGTCCTTATAATAAGGATCCTACTATTTAGGGCACTATATTAGGGTCCCCTATCTTCGGAAACCCCCACATCGCGAAGAAGGCCTGCTCCCCAAGCGGCGCAGTCCTTGCCCTGGAAGTCCCAGAAGCCCAATACCCCTTAATTAAGGAATATGTCTTAAATCATAATATTAAGGGCCCTATAGTTTAGGGTATATTCCTTCATTAAGGGGTATTGGGTTCTCTGGGAGTCCCAGAAGCCCTTTTTGCATGTTCCGGGGCAGAGGCCTCTACGGGCTTCCACCCTTCGAGCACTTCGCCGAGCCCAGTGCCACAGAGAGTCGACTGCGGCCGAGGCTGGTTTGCCTAAAACAGAACTAAAACAAGCTATGAATACATTACCACAGGGTTTAGGGTTTAGGGTTTAGGGCATTACAGCTTATAAGGCTGACTTCGTGCTTGTTCTGGGAAAGGCAGCAACAGCATCATGTCCGAAGCTGCTGAGGCCTTAGGTTTTAGGGTGGGTAGGTCTGATGACGGCTGGGGGGCTGCAGAACGGAGACTTCTTGTAGCTGGTTCAGCTAGCTAAACCTGCGATGCAGTGCATTGCTCACCGTTTCAAGCGGTGTCACGAGCCACGATGTTTGGGGCTTCGCAAGCTCGTCACCCGCCAGTTCCGTTGTATCGCACAGCCCTCTCCTGCCCGATCCTTGCGCTGGTCATTGTTCAGACTGGTTCCTGTTGTGGTCTTCGCCCAAGACGCTATCCAACTGATGTATCTGTGTGTCTGTCTTTCTGTCGAGTGCAGGTACTTGGCCGGGAACATGCGACAGCTGGACCTCGGAGTGCAGCGCAGCTTTGCCAAAACGGGAAGTTTGAGAGTGCCATGTTGTCAGGTCCTGGAAGGGGGGGCAAGACAGCAAATCGCCTTGAATGTCAAGATGCCCTGGTCTGTTGTTGCTAAAGGATGTGCGTGCTTTCGCGTTTGCATGTCTAGCTTTCTACTACTTTCTTCCCGGCCTCAGATAACCTGCTTCATGGGAGCCTTGTATGCTTAGCTGCGAACCTGAGCGACAAGCACACGCAGTCTGGACTTGCACTTGGATGTTTAGGACCCCCCAGAATCCGAACACCGAGTTTCAATTCAATCCCGGCATAAGCACGACAGCACCCATGGCACTATGGAGCATCATCGTACATAGAGCCGTGACAATAATTGGCTTTTAGTAGTTTGGTGTAGATACGCCGTGACCTTCTCGGGCTCAAGGGTCGCAGCATGTGATCTCTCCCCACTCAGCGTCAACAAGATCCACGTTGCATACTGGGACTCGAGGCTGCCGAACCTGCCATTCTGAACACACTCGGATTGCCATGATAGCTTCAGTCAGATTGAGGGGGTGGATCGCAGGCCCAAGCTAGTTGGCTACCGGAGTTGCGGTTGCGACACCCATACCGCCCGCATGGCATGGCACAGGCCTCCATACAGCCGATGCATAGGACATAGGATATGGCCCATAGCCTATGCATCGGCTGCACCAGTGGTGGCCTGTGCCATGCCTGTGGAGATGTCGCCTGTGTCGATCACGGCGGACATGGCCAGCGAGAAGCAGTGTGGCTTGGCAGCTGGCACTGGTGGTGCTTGGATGGGGCTCGAGCTTTGTTGTCACAGAAGTGTCTTCAACGCATGGCACGCTCCCATCGCCCGTGTCATTTGATGCCGAACGTGGCCGGTTGACCTTCTCGATGTGGGCATTGGAGCCACGTCACCGGGCCTTCCTTCTAAACAAGCAGACAGTCTTTGATGAAGCGGACGAGACCGCGAAGATCTTCTACGAAGAACAGCAGGCTCTGGCTGGTCAGGTTTAGTAGACGATGGCCGGCACAGATCAAGCCGCTGCTTGATGCAATGCTGGGTGCCATTCTGGATCATTCTGGGGGACGAAGACGACGGCTTCTGAGACCACTGGACACCATTGCGACCACATGGCGGCGACGAACACCTCTCAACCCAGGTGTAGCCCGTAGAGATCGCGCTAAAGCCATCACAGTTGGGCCACCGAGTTGCAGATTCGTACTGGCAGCTCAGGAGTCGACCCTCAAGATGGAATCAAAGTAGCACTCCGAGAGAAAGCCGAGAGACCTTTCTGTTCTTTGAGCCTACATACCTATTGAGATGCATATGCTGACATGTACATACACATACACATATACGCACACATGTCCATATATATATATATATGCATATGATATGTATATGTGTATGTATAGGTATAGGTAGAGGCCAAAGCTATGTAGGTATGTAGGGAAATATGCATGTAGGCATGTATGGGCATGTATGCATGCATGCATCTATGTCATATATGTATAGAAGCGACCCCTATTTTTCGTGACTCATGTGCACATGCACACACTTTAACCCAATGTCCGTATTCCTTCTGCCTGTTGCAAGGCATTACACTATGCAACTTTCTGAGGCTATGGGGCCATGGTGGCAGTGCTTCGCAGTGATGTGGTGAGGCGCAGGGCCGTGGTCGTGGGCACAGCGGCTGGGTCTTGTTCAGATTTTGGGGAACCGCGCGAGGTTTAAAATTCAAGAGGCGGAGGCATTCTGTCAGGAAGGTTGAAAGACTCATCGAAAGATATGTGACAGGAAGGTTCTTGGGTGCCGCAAAGCGCCCAGAGCTGAAACCCCAAAGTCCTGAAAAGGGTATCCTGAACACCAACCTTCGAGGTGTAGGAATCTAATGGCCTTCTGACGGTGTGTCCATGTCACCAACTGCGAGCCATGAACCTCATCTGGCTGCGTGGAGTCTGACACAGCAATCGCTCTACCATGGGTTTTAGACTTGAGGGTCAAGGCCACCGAACCGAGGACAGCGGCGGTTGGGAGTCGGGTTGCAACAAGTCTGTGACGCCGGTCCACAAGCAGAGCTGGATCGAGAAGCTGTTGGAGGAGGGAACCCGAGCCGAAGCATGAGACCCTAAACGGTGAAGTCTTGCATTGCCATGTGGCTACGGTTCCCCCAAATCTGGACAACCGCAATCGACCAGCAAACAGCGAACTCGTGAAGTTAGGTGAGCCAGAGATTGCATGGTGAGCCCTGGGCGGATTCACACTCAGGCTTTGCAAAATCTTCCTGAAAGCATAGCTTGAGTCATGACATGTATCCTGCTAAGTGCGTCCTCGGACTTTCTACACGGGAGCCAAAAAGCTTGTGAGCTCTGGCCTACTGTAAGTAGCCGGAGCCTTCCCAGGAGCTGAGCGCCTGGCTTGCATTGTTGAGCTGCCGATGTTACGAGTTCAGATTCACTCTTTGAGATTCAGTCATGGTGGTTCGTGACTCATCAGACTCATGGCAGCTGCTCGTGATGAGAGGTTACGGTGTGGGCTGATTTCGGCCGGTGAAGTTCACTCGAAGCTCCAAGTACAGTCCAAACGGCTTTCGGTTTCAGGGTTTCGACGTGTCGTGAAGCGATAGTAGAAAATTACTGCTTCTCGACGTCCCATGCGCTCCCATTCTCTCTACAAAGAGGCCAAGTCCCAAACTCCAGAAAGTCGAGCCACGAGCCCTAAAGCCGAAAACGCAAGCTTGAAACCAACCCCGAAAGCCCCAACACAACCCCAGACCAACCAAGTTTCCAAAAGTGGCAGCTCAGGCCTCCACTGTGGGCCCGTGGCCTCCACACCACTGGGGGTGTCTGAGATGCACCTCCACAGTCGCTTCGTCGTCAAGCAGAGGATCCAAGGGTTGGGGTTTGGGATTTGCGAGTTTAGAAGAGAGCACTAGGGTTTTCGCTTGGCTTGGTAGGTTTCTACACGGTTTTAGGTGGGCTGAAATGGTGGTGGTTGGGCTGTCTTGGTGTCACGCAACTTAACGCTCATTGAAGCTTCCATGCTCTTCGACCTGCAATGTCTTGTTAGCAGCAGCACGTTGGTTCTAGCTGTTGTTTCGTGCTGAGATTCTCGGAACAGATGCATGTAGGGGCGACGGTGGTTTGACTAGTTGGATTTCTCATGGTCACATGTGAGTATTAAAGGTCAAAGGCTGTTTGTGGCAAGTATGACTCATTCCGAGGGACAGCGAGGCCACCGTCGTCACTTTGACATGACACGCTACGCCAGCTCAACTACAACAGTTCGATTCTGGGCTCCAGGTAGTTTCAGGGGCATTGTGCCACTGGGTGCACAGAGGTTGGCCAACATGATAGAGCTCCGGTGGAAGAGACAGGTCGGAAATGAATCTACTCAACTCCATTCCAGTCATTCCTTGTTATGGAACCCATCACAGCACAGGTGCTCAAGGCATCTCCCAGGCAAGTCTAACCGGCGGCTTGTGAGAGTGATCGTGGCATGATGACTCGGCGCTTCCGGCCAAGGCTTTCTAGCAAATACCCGCACCTTCCACACGGCCGGAGGGAGGGAGGGAGGGAGGGACTGGGAGACTTGGTCTTGGAATCGCGGGACTCGATGTTTTTCAGGATTCGCGGGATGCGAAATCGTGAACTTTCGGATCTTTGTAGCGGCAAGGGCTTAAGGCTTAATTAAGGGTTCCACTCAGACTGAAGGTTCCTCACCACCCCCATCGTTGGCTTGTTCAAGATCCCCGCAGACAATCTTTTCCGAGCCTCCATTCTTTCGCCAGGTCGGTGGCGGTGCAGCACGGCTGACGTTCCTCAGCCTGTTGGCGATTCTGGGGCAAAACCCTGAACCCTGAACGGCCTTCTACTTCCTTGTGGGGCTTTGGTTCGCATTTCCGACACTTCATGCTGTGTCGACTCGCCGGTTTCAGGCCCGGGGATTGTCAGCCGCCCAAGCCCTCGATTCATCCTAAGTCGCTCTCACACACCTGCACCCACCCACCACAAGTAAGACATTCGATTGTGTAAAGCTGTTGTTATTCTCCGTAGTAGTAGTAGTAGTAGTAGTAGTAGTAGTAGTAGTAGTAGTAGTAGTAATCGTAGTAGTAGTAATCGTCGTAGTGGTAATCGTCGTCGTAGTAGTAGTAGTAGTAGTAGTAGCAGTAGTAGTAGAAGTAGAAGTAGAAGTAGAAGTACGTAGTAATAAGTCGTAGTCGTCGTCGTCGTCGTACTCTCCGGTGTATAAGCAGCACTGGTAGTACTCGTCGTCGTCCTCGTAGTGACAGTGGCAGCGGTGGTAGTAGTCGTAGAAATGACAAGACATGCAATAATGAATAATAATCAAGTAGTGCTAAAAGTGATAGTATTATTCAAAGTAATAATAACAATAGGGGCAGCAGCAACACCAACAGGAGCTACAGGCATCTCAGTTGAGACCCCGAGCCTGGCATCCAGGTATCAACTCCTCGAAGAGGGAGCCGATGTGAGGCCCATCGAAGGCCTGGAGCTTCAAAGGTGATCCATGAGTGTTGCAGCTTGGACCGGGGGGAAAAATCAACAAGGGCATGTATAAGCTGTTATATTCTCATATGCCGCAAAGTTTGACCCCTCTCCTGTTGCAGTTTGGCCCAGGGAGAGAAGCAACAACGACATGTGAAGACCGTTGTGTGCCATGGGGTGCCACGAAGTTTGACCCTTTCCATGTTGAAGTTTGCCCGGTGAGAAAGGCATCAATGACATTCATGAGATGTTGTATGTTTTAGGGTGCAGTGAAAAACAACGACATGTATTGTATGCTTTGGGTGCCGCGAAGACAATTTACTGGGTTGTTGTATGCTTTGAGATGCCCGCAACGGTTGACCCCTTTGGTGCTTCAGCTTGGCCCGAGGGAAAAAACGGCATCGACAGTTATGGGTTGTTGTATGCTTTGGGCGCCGGAAGGAAATGGGTGTGGTAGGGTGTGTTGTTGTTTTCTGTTGTGTTTTGCTGTTGCTGATTTTTGTGGTTGTGCTCCGTGGGCGAAGCCCCGGCAGCCGAGCAAGTGAGTTAGCGACCGCTTCCG
>CAJNDV010013448.1:4881-20720 GCA_905221635.1 Symbiodinium sp. CCMP2456
CCCTAAACCCTAACCTAAAGCAGCCCTCATCACTAGTCGCCCTGACAACTCGCACCCTGGACCTTCAGAATTAGAATAAAATTTTCGGGCCCATTATACTATATTCAAATCAAGAACCCCCCCCAAAAAAAATATGTAATTCTTAAGGCCCCTATATTAAACCCCAAAGCCCCTAAAGCCCCTACTTAAAGGATCATGGGACTTAGTAAGTAGGGTTATAATTAAGGTAACTATACTTACATTTGCTTATAACCCCAATTAAGGGACTTATAACCGTACTTACTAAGTCCCATGATCCTCCAGGTAGAGGCCGTTCAACCTCAGAGCCCGCCTGTATCGGTGGTAGGGATGGGTTTCGCCGTGCCCAAACCTTCAGCAGGAGCTGCACCGCCACCCTCAGCAACTCAGGTTCTTGGCCCAAAGATACCGGAAGTCTGGGTTGAGGGTGTACTTAAAGGATCATGGGACTTAGTAAGTAAGGTTATACGTCCCTTAATTAGGGTTATGAGTAAACATAAGTATAGTTACCTTAACTATAACCCTACTTACTAAGTCCCATGATCCTTTAAGTACCCTAAACCCTAACCCTAAACCCTAAACCCTAAACCCTAAGCCCTAAACCCTACTTACTAAGTCCCATGATCCTTTAAGTAGGGTGTAGGGAGCAAGGAGGCCGGAATTGGCGCATGTCGAGCACCCTAACTGGGATGTGGGTGGTTGTCAAAATTATGGTCCCTTTTTGGGGTACCCTAAATAATAGGTGCCGTATTGTCATAAGGACCCCAAAAGGGACCACAATTTTGACAGCCACCCATGTGAAAAACCCCACTTGCTAGATGCGAGCTTCTGATTCTGGCTCTTTACGCATTTGGGGTGGTCCTGTCTTCGGGTTGAAGGGTGTGTGGTTTAGGGTTTAGGGTTTAGGGTTTAGGGGGTGTAGGGCTACAAATGTACAGTGTTTAGCTGCTTGAACTTTTTTGCTGACAGCAGGACGTCCGAGCTCCTCGAAGAGATTTAGCAGGTGGTGGCGGCCTATCGTCACGCATAGCAGCCCGGTAAGAAAAAGATGAGCTCCCTACTTTGCACTCGTGCAAGGTAGCGCGCGCAATCTCGAGGTAGACCCCTTGACAGGGATAGCCCTGAACCCTACCCTCTAACACCTAAGCCCTAACCCTACAAGCTAAACCCTACACCCTCAATCCTAGGCCCTAGACCCTCAACCACTCTGTACCCGAAACCCTAAACCCTATAAACCCTATAAACCCAATAAGCCCTAAACCTAAACCCTGAACCCTGAACCCTGAACCCTAAACCCTAAACCCTATAAGCCCTAAACCCCAAGGCTGGGGCCAGTAGAGCTCTAAAGACGGTATGGCGATAGCAGCCGCCGAGAGGGTGGGAAGCACGCCTCAGAGAGTCGGGGTTTGGGTGTAGGGTTTACGGTGTTGGGTTGTGCTTTAGGGCTTAGGGTTTGGGTGTAGGGTTTTGGGTTTAGGGTTCACCAAGAAGGTTTAGGCTGCAAATCGGTAGTTCTCTAAATTAGGGTCCGTTTCTAGGTTCCCAATATAGTACGGCACCCTTATAAAGAGGACCCTAAACCCTAATTTAAAGAACTACCCAAATGGACTTCGTTTGCCTCCCGGTTTGAGGGTTTAGGGGTTCGGGTTTAGGCTGTAATATGGGAGTTTCCGAAAATAGGGGACCCTAATATAGTACCCTACTTAATAGGATCCCTATTATAAGGACCCCCAAATAAGGTACCCTAATTTTCTGAAACTCCCATATGGACTTATTGGGGCCAAGGTTCGGGGTTTAGGGTCTGACAACTCCGGCTTCCGGACTGCTGCTTCAAAATGGGGGATGGGGGGAGGGCTTTAGGGTTTATAGGGGTTAGGGTTCAGGGTTTAGGGTTTAGGGTTTAGGGTGTTTATAGGGGTTAGGGTTTAGGGTTTAGGGTTTGGGGTTTAGGGTTTAGGGGTTTAGGCCCTAAAGAAGCCCTGAACCCTATATACCCTGAGCCCTAAAACCCTAAAATCCTAAAACCCTAAAACCACAAAGCCCTAAACCCTGAACTGCTCTGACACCCCCTAAGCCCCGAAGTCGAGTTTTGGGGTGCAGCTTTTTTCGCCTTTGGGTCCTTGCTTGGGATCCTTATCGTGATGTCTTTCTACCTTAACCTACCAAAACCTACTTTTTTGTAGGGTCCCTATAAATTCCATATTAGGGTTTACAATCGGAACCTACAAAAAAGTAGGGTTTGGTAGTTTAAGGTATACTTGGAGGGTCATGGGACTTAGTAAGTAAGGTTAGAAGCACCTTAAAAAAGGGCTATAAGTAACTGTAAGTATAGTTCCCTTGCTCATAACCCTGGTTAAGAAGTCCCATGATCCTTTAAGTAGGTCCTGGGATCCTTATCATGATTTCTTTCTATAGGTCCTTAAAAGGTACGTTACCCTAAACCCTAAACCCTAGACCCTATAGGTCCTTAAAAAGGTACGTTACCCTAAACCCTAAACCCTAGACCCTATAGGTCCTTAAAAAGGTAAGCTACCCTAAACCCTAAACCCTGGACCCTATAGGTCCTTAAAAAGGTAAGCTACCCTAAACCCTAGACCCTATAGGTCCTTAAAAAAGCTAAAAGTTATTCGGGGGTTGCCCTAAACCCTAAACCCTAAACCCTAAACCCTAATCGGCCCTAATCCCTAAACCCCAAACCCTAAACCCGAAACCCTAAACCCCAAAGGTAGGCATTGGGGGCAACTTGGCGTGTAGGGCTTTGCTTCGCCTGCGTCGTTCTCAGGGGGTTTAGGAGTTTAAAGGTTTAGGGTTTACAGGGTTTAGGTTTTAAGGGTTCTAGGGCTTTAGGGTTTTAGGGTTTACAGGGTTTAGGGTTTAGGGGTTTAGGAATTTTAAGGGTTTGGAGTTTAAGGGTTTAGGGTTTATGGGTTTAGGGTTTAGGGGTTTAGGAATGCTAGGGGTTTAGGGTTTTAGGGTTTAGGTTTTAAGGGTTCTAGGGTTCTAGGGTTTTAGGGCTTTAGGGAGTTTAGGGTTCAGGGTTTAGGAATGCTAGGGTTTAAGAGTTTAAGGGTTTAGGGTTTTAGGGTTTAAGGGTCTAGAAATTTAGGGGTTAGGGCTTAAGGATTCAGGGTGTAAGGCTTGAGAGTTTACAGGGTTTAGGCTTGAGGGTTTAAGGGTTTAAGGGTTTGAGGATTTAGGGTTTAAGGGTTTAGGGTTTAGGGGAAGGTAGCGGTTGTCTACCTTCGTGTCCCTTTGAGCGATGTAGTCTTCTCGGGAACCACCTCGAACTAGGCCAATGTTTCGAAACAACAAAAGCGATACCCATGTTGTAAGATGAGACAAAACTAACCCTACCAAATAGAAACAACTAGTAGGTTGTGGCCCATCGCTCATTCTAGGGCACAGCCCCTCAACATAGCAGATTCTTGGATCTCCAGGTAGAGATCATGCAAATTCGCACAGTTTTGGGATGTTGATACAGCTTACAGTAATCAGCAGGTGTCTGATCCTGGTTAAAGGCTCTGCTAGACTCGCTGCCGTAAGAACATCGACGCACTGCTTGGTCCTTGGCGACCCCTTAACTTACCTGGGAAACAAGGGCATGCTACACAAGCGCCCCCGCACACAACTCACGACACATGCGCATACTGTTTCCATGCGGCTACTCCGATCGAGAGGACAGAAAAGCCGTAAAACCCATGATGTCACGCTCCACAAAGCTAAGACCGATCTTGTCGAGGTAGGCTAACTGGACAGTTTGTGAAGGTTACCCCAAGTTACCAACACTCCATCACGCAAGATTGCAGCAAATGCAGCAGCAGAAGCTTGGATGTGCTGTACATCTCGCAGCTGCTCCTGTACCGCATTGCTGTCACCACCTTGCTCGGCATTACCCCAGGTGACCACAGATCCATCGCCCAGTATCGCAGCAAATGCACCATCAGAAGCTTGGATCTGCTGCACATCTCGCAGCTGCTCCTGTACCGCACTGCTGTCGCCACCATGGCCGATGCCCCAGGTGACGACAGATCCATCGCCCCGGATTGCAGCGAATGCAGAAGCAGAAGCTTGGATGTGCTGTACATCTCGCAGCTGATACTGTACAGCACTGCTGTCGCCACCATAGTAGTCATCACCCCAGGTGACCACAGATCCATCACGCAGGATTGCAGCAAATGCATCTCTAGAAGCTTGGATCTGCTGCACATCTCGCAGCTGCTCCTGCACCGCACTGCGGGGGGCACCATAGTCGGGATCCCAGGTGACCACAGATCCATCGCCCAGGATTGCAGCAAATGCATATTTAGAAGCTTGGATCTGCTGCACATCTCGCAGCAGCACCTGCACCGCACCGCTGCCGCCACCGTATTCGGTATTGCCCCAGGTGACCACAGATCCATTACTCCGGATTGCAGCAAATGCACGATCAGAAGCTTGGATCTGCTGCACATCTCGCAGCTGATCCTGTACCGCACTGCTGTCGCCACCGTCGTCGACATGACCCCAGGTGACGACAGATCCATCGCCCCGGATTGCAGCGAATGCAGAAGCAGAAGCTTGGATGTGCTGTACCTCTCGCAGCTGATACTGTACAGCACTGCTGTCGCCACCACAATCGGCATCGCCCCAGGTGACGACAAATCCATCGCCCAGGATTGCAGCAAATGCACCATCAGAAGCTTGGATATGTTGCACATCGCGCAGCCGTTCCTGCACAGCACTGCTGTCGCCACCACAGTCAGCATCACCCCAGGTGACCACAGATCCATCGCCCAGGATTGCAGCGAATGCAGAAGCAGAAGCTTGGATGTGCTGTACATCTCGCAGCCGATCCTGTACAGCACTGCTGTCGCCTCCACAGCGGGAATCACCCCAGGTGACGACAAATCCATCACCCAGGAGTGCAGCGAATGCAAATAATTCATGGCGGCTACTACATCTGTTAGCTGTGAGCTGGACTTGCATCACATGCAGGGTGAGCACTTCTCCGTTCATCAACTTCGCTTCTGTGACAGTTTGTGCTCCGTCCAGCACCTCTCCAGAAGAATTCACCAGCCGCCCGCTGCTCGGCACTACCAGAGCACTTTGGGCAAGGTACTTCAATGACTCAACAGATGCATCCGCCTCCACTTCAAAAGAAGCACATTTGCCACTCAGTAGATGCACATCCACAGAAATCGACATTGCAGCGTAAAGGCTTGCAAGACGCAGGATGACTACAGCTTACTAGCATCATGTACTTGTGCTTCTATACAGTCCGTAGATCTTGGCACTGAGCCCTACAGCCCGTGGCAGATTGCTCTTGAAGCGAACCCCTGGGTGCATTCTGGGATCCAGCAACTAGGGTTTAGGGTTTAGAGTTTAGGGTTTAGACCGCTGACAAGAAAGATTCTTAACTCCCTCACACACCCCTCAATAAAAACAAACTCCAAGCCCTAAGCCCCCACGAACCTAAACGATAACCTAACCCTAAGCCATCCCAAACCGCATGTTTGTACCCAACTATTAACATCGCGGCCTGCAGACTCTAACGACAGGTTTGGGTTGGTTTTATACCACAGTCATACAGTATGGCTTTAGGGCTTCGGGTTTAAGGTTTTAGGGTTTAGGAACCCTGAGGATTTGCAAACTCCTACGGCGCGCTCATATCCTGTCGTCAGCATGTCTAGAACCTTCTTGGCACATTTTCATGAGAACATACCCATACACATACATGTAGATCTTACACAGACATACAATACATGTGGGGGTTTCCGAAAACTGGGGACCCCAGTCTAGTGCCCGAAATAGCAGGATCCTTATTATAAGGACCCCCAAATATAAGGTACCTCCTTATTCTCGGAAACCCCCATGTGAGTGTGTGTATGTATATGGTGTATAGGTCGGTGGGTTCGACCTGCAGCTGGAGCTGCGGCCTCCACCACTCTTCCCCGCCCAGAGCATTTTCGGGGGCTTCCGCAAAGGTCATCACCCCCTGTGCGGGAGGTTCCAGAGGGACATGCAAGTGAACAGAATAACCAGAGGGGGATCATGGGACTTAGTAAGTAAGGTTACAAGTCCCTTAATTGGGGTTATAAGTGAATATAAGTATAGTCCCATGATCCTTGAAGCAGGGGGAGATGTATGATCCCGGCTCGCCCTCCCAATCCGCTTCCCCCCCCTCCCTCGCGTGCTTCTCCGACCCTCCCAAGTGGTTTTGGCGTGCTTGGGTTTGGGTCTGCTTGGAGTGGCTCCCCCGCACTCTGGTGTGGAGTGGTTCGTGGTTCGGGTCCCCCTGCAGCGTCTGGCATCATCATCATCATCATCATCATCATCATCACCATCATTCTCAGGGATTTTCGGAAGCCAACATGCATCTCTATGAAGACTCCAGGAAGTTGGCATAGCAAGTCGTCGTCGTGATCGTCGTCGCCGTAGCGGTCCTACCTAGTTCTCCCGCGACAGCTGACATCAACACGAACTTCAGAATGCTGGAAACTCCAAACCCGAAGTTCCACCTAAATCCTAAATTCCCTAAACCCGAAACCCTAAACCCTAAATCCTAAACCGACCCACAACTTCAACACCTCTCAGGTTCCGACAGCTGCTGTCATTTAGGACGCCATCGCAGGCATCGGCTGCTTGTCCAAAGGGAAGCAACAGAACGAGAACGTTCATCACCTTGCAGACCCGGGTTCATTTTTTTAGGGTTTAGGGGTTGAGGGCATGGGGATTTGGGCTTTGGGTTTAGGGTCTTGGGGTTTAGGGGTATGAATGAAAGATTGGGGCTAGAGGTCTGGGCTGCGAGTGTCCAAAGCTTGCCACTTGCTGCGACCCTAAACCCTAAACCCTAAACCCTGAGTTTGCTGAGCCCAGCACGATTGCAATATGCACCTCGGAATCGGGATGCGGTGTCTCTATCCCGGCTTGTCTTGTGCCGTGCACACCACCTTGAATGGCCCGTGCTCCCCACTGGACAGCCCTAAACCCTAACCCTAAACCCTAAACCCTAAACCCTAAACCCTAAACCCTAAACCCTAAACCCTATGATCGACGCAAACCGCCCCCCAAGCCCTAATCACCCCTGCGAGAAAGCCGACAGGAATTGGGACGGAACCAGCTTTACAGTTTCAGAAGGTAGGGTTTAGGGTTTAGGGTTTAGGGTTTAGGGCTTAGGGTTTAGGGTTTAGGGGTTTAGGGGTTTAGGGTTTAGGGTTTAGGGTTTCAGAAGGCTTTAGGATTTAGGGCATATGGGCTTCACATCCTGAATCTTACCACGAATTTGGGGTTGAAGGCTCAGGGCTGGATTTAAAACCCTCAAACTTCTCTAGTTCATGGTTGGGGTAGTATTAAAAGTTTAAGTTGATATTCCTTATTGGGCTTAAGTACCCTTAAAAATTTAAAATGTTACCCAACTATGACAATATTTTAAACCCCTAAACCCTAAACCCCTAAACCCTTAAAACCCTCAAACTTCTGCCTGCCGGGATGAAGTCTTGAACTAGCGGCTTCTTGCGTTCCTCAAGGACTCTCCTCTGCCTCTGAAGCCTTCAGACAGAAGGGTGATTCTATAGTTTAGGGTTTAGGGTTTAGGGTGGCTCCCCAGAAGAGCAAGCCACACTGTCAGTAATGGCCAGAAGTCAGGGACATGGACACCCACATGGCTTTGGCTAGGACCCTGAAAGACAACACTCACAAACACATACGTAGATACAATGTATAATCATGGGTGTTTTGCACGCACACAGGGCAGAGCCGATCATGCAAGCAACGATACATGGAGGGTCGGGGAACTGAGTGACTAGTTATTTTACAGACTTAAAGGTACCAAAACCCCAATTAGGATCCCTTTTAGGGTACTTCTAACTCTGCTTGATACCTACTTACTAAGTCCCCCGACCCTCCAAGTAAGCAAGAGGGCTTGAAGGCAAAAGTCAGAGAGTACAAGCCTTTGACAAGGCGAAAGCCCAAATCGAACCTTACTTAGAGGATCATGGGACTTAGTAACTAGGGCTATAAGTAAGGTAGCTATACTTATAAGTAAGTACAACCCCAATTGAGGTAGTTGTAACCTTACTTACTAAGTCCCATGATCCTCCTAGTAGGTATCGCAAGATGTAAGATTCCGGCAACGCGCTTCGCGAACAACGGAACCCACACCTGCGCAGGTCTGGCAGCCAAAAACGTCGGGCATAATGTAGAGGCCTTACTAATAAGAATAGGTTTTTTGGGGCTCGTCATTATAATTATAGTATAATATACCCCAAACCCTATTCTAGTTATTAAGGCCCCTATATAAGGGGATTTAGGCTCTTGGGTTCTAGGCGTGAGCTTTACAGACTTGCTGGACGTGGATCTGGAGCCGCAGGCAGGGTTTCGGGTTTCGGGTTTCGGGTTTAGGGTTTAGGGTTTAGGGAGTCCTTTACAAGTGGCAAAGCCTAGGCGATACCTATGCAAAGGACTCCAGAGGCACAGCAGCAAATCGTGAGATGCTGCAAAACGTTGACATCCGGAACCAGTACCAAATCAACCCCGTGCGAGCGTGAGCGTGAGTTCACAAGTAAAGAAGTTCGGTGTCCCAGTATCCACTCGGTAACAAGCAACAAGGCTTCTCTTTTCCTACTACTTCGTTCTAGGAAGGAAACACAAAAACACAAGGCAAAAGGACGCTACCAGGGGAGCCTAGGAAACCTTCAGGAACCCATGAGTTTCGCAGGAAACGTCTGCTACACATCTCGCAGCTGCTCCTGTACCGCATTGCTGTCACCACCATGTAGGCGACTCCCCCAGGTGAACACAGATCCATCGCCCAGTATCGCAGCAAATGCACCATCAGAAGCTTGGATCTGCTGCACACCTCGCAGCTGCTCCTGCACCGCACTGCTGTCGCCACCCTGGTCGGCATCGCCCCAGGTGACGACAGATCCATCGCCCCGGATTGCAGCAAATGCACCATCAGAAGCTTGGATCTGTTGCACATCTCGTAACTGATCCTGTACCTCACTGCTGTCACCACCACTTTCGTCATGACCCCAGGTTGCGACAGATCCATCGCCCAGGATTGCAGCAAATGCAAATGCAGAAGCTTGGATCTGCTGCACATTCGTCAGCTGCACCTGTACAGTGCGGCTGCTGTCATAACCCCATTCGGCATCACCCCAGGTGACCACAGATCCATCGCCCAGGATTGCAGCAAATGCATATTTAGAAGCTTGGATCTGCTGCACATCTCGCAGCAGCACCTGCACCGCACCGCTGCCGCCACCGCATTGGGTATTACCCCAGGTGACCACAGATCCATTACTCCGGATTGCAGCAAATGCACGATCAGAAGCTTGGATCTGCTGCACATCTCGCAGCTGATCCTGTACCGCACTGCTGTCGCCACCGTCGTCGACATGACCCCAGGTGACGACAGATCCATCGCCCAGGATTGCAGCAAATGCGCGACCAGAAGCTTGGATCTGCTGCACATCTCCCAGCTGATCCTGTACCGCACTGCTGTCACCACCTTGCTCGGCATTACCCCAGGTGACCACAGATCCATCGCCCAGGATTGCAGCAAATGCAGTAGCAGAAGTTTGGATCTGCTGCACATCTTGCAACTGATGCTGTACCGCACCGCTGTCGCCACCACAATGGGCAAAACCCCAGGTGACCACAGATCCATCGCCCAGGATTGCAGCAAATGCCCAATGAGAGGCTTGGATCTGCTGCACATTCTTCAGCTGGTGCTGTACCGCCCTGCTGTCGCCACCAAAGGGTGCAAGACCCCAGGTGACCACAGATCCATCGCCCAGGATTGCAGCAAATGCATACGGAGAAGCTTGGATCTGCTGCACGTTCTTCAGCTGATGCTGTACCGAACTGCTGTCGACACTATGCCAGGACACCACATATCCATCACCCACGAGCGCGGCGAACGCACAGTTCGTACTGCGTTTGGTGGCTTTAATTTGGGCTTGGGTAACATGCAAGGTGAGCACGTCTCCACTGCTCAACTTCGCTTCTGTGATCGATTGTGCTTCGTCAAGCACCTCTCCAGAGGAATTCAGCAGCTGTCCCCTACTCGGGACCGCCAGAGCACTCTGGGCGCGCCGCTTCAATGACTCAACAGATGCCTCCGCCTGTACTTCCACAGAGGCACGCTTGCCACTCAGCAGATGCACTTCCACGGCGATTGCCATGATGCCCGTCACAAGGGGGTCGTGGCCTTTAAGGGGTTTTGTCATGGATGAATCATCACGCTAACGTCCTTATAGCATCATGCCACCAGCATCACAGACTACATTCAGGTTTAGGTCGTGACCTTCAAGACTATTGAAGTGATCTTAGCTTACGCTTCGCAGGGCTTTACACAACTTCACCTATAGTATTTTGGGGGGTTCCTTAGAATAATTATCGTATAATGGCCCCCAGGCCGTAACTTCTAAGGCTCGAGCATCAGGTGGAATCCGGAACCCAACATGGACTACCGAACCCCCCCGCCCTCGAGGCACCTCAGAGACCAAGTCTGCTGAGATCCAGCCCTGAACCCGCACCCTTACTTAAAGGATCCTGGGACTTAGTAAGAAGGGTTCTAATTAGGGTAACTAGACTTTACTTATATTTTACTTATAACCCCCCAATTAAGGGACTTATAACCTTACTTACTATGTCCCATGATCCTCCAAGTACTTCCTGAACCTTGAAGCCTGAACCCTAAACCCTGAACCTTGAAGCCTAAACCCGAAACCCTGAACCTTGAAGCCTAAACCCCAAAACCCGACACCCTGAACCTTGAAGCCTAACGCCCGATCCCGAGCCCTTAATGAACCCGAAGTGAAAAGCCCCCAAGCCATCACCCCTGCGAAACCATTGCAGCCCACACACAAAACCCAACAAAACCCCTGCTAAGATGCTTCAAGAGCACTACACCCCCTAAGCCCTAAACTTAAACCTCTAAACCCTAAACTCTAAATCCTAACCTTAAACCCCTAAACCCTAAACTCTAAACCCTAACCTTAAATCCCTAAACCCTAAACTCTAAACCCTAACTCCTACACGCCCGAAAGGCTCTTCTAACACCCAGAAATCCCTGGGGCCTTGGACAGATGCCGCTCACTGGGAAATGGCCGCCGCCGGGCTGCTAGGAGCCTCAGGTAGGGTTCGGGTTTAGGGTTTAGCTTAGGGTTTAAGGGATTGGGGTTTGGGGTTTAGGGTTTAGGGTTTAGGCTTTAAGGGTTTAGGGTTTAGGGAGTAGTATGTTTAGGTCTTAGGGTTTAGGGAGTTGGAATCATACTTCTAAACCTAGTCCCACTGCTGCTACTTCTACTTCGACTTCTACTTCTTCTACAACGTTTAGTGCTACAAATACTCCTATCACTACTTGTTCTCCTGATGATGCTTCTGCTGCTGCTAGGACCATGCCTCGTGATACTGGCTGCCAGGATAGGGCCAGTACCGGACGTCTTTCTGCTCGGCATGCGCGCGCCGACTTTCTAGCTCCTTCTCGAATGCTCGATGCTGCAAGAGATTGCGGAAGAGACATCGTCTTTCATGATGACCGTGGCTATAGTGATGGCCACGGCATGCAGGAGTGAACGGGCAGAAGCCCAGGTGGGGGGGGGGGGCTGTGGGAAATGCCTTCAACCCTAAACTCTCTACGTCCCTAAACACTAAAATCCCCGAAACACTAAATCCTTAAACCCTAAACCCTCAATCCCAAAACCCTAAATCCCTCAATCCTAAATCCCTACACCCTAGGTCCCTAAACCCTAAAACCTAAATCCCTAAAACTCTAGATCCGTACACCCTAAATCCCCATTGAACCCGAAATCCCTAGTGAACCCTAAATCCCTAATTTAGGGGCCTTAATAATTGCTAGGGTCTTGGGGCCAACTATACTACAATCATAATAAGGAACCCCCCCCAAATTAAGGCCCATTTCATTTATTAACCCTAAACCCTATAAACCCCAATTAAGATAGGGCTATCTGGTCTGAAATAATACGTGCTGAGGCCTCCAATATCGCAAATCCGAAAACCCTATCCTGAAACCCTAAACCGTAAACTCTAAACCCTATAAGATTCTAAGGCCCCTATATTATTATTGAGACACTAAATCCCTAAACCCTACACCCGTAAACCCTAGATCCCTAAACCCTGGAACCCTAAATCATTATTATCACTATTATAAGGCCCCTACAGTAGAAGCCCAAAAGTTGGAAACCCAATAGCCTCAATCTTCAAGAGTAATGTATAGAGAATCCCAGCACTAAGTGTCCTTTATCCGATTTCTGACTTTCTGGGGTTCACTGTAGTGTCTGGGGTTTGGGGTTGTTTCTAGCAAGGGAAACTGTAACACTCTCAGCCTAAAATCTCGAGCCATTGCTTCGGAGAAGAGGCTTTAGTGTGTCGCAGCGGAGCTCCAACACCTGAGGCAGTGGAGAAAACGGCAAACAGCACCGGTCGAGTTTGATTTGAGGCTTTGGATTTGCATCTCTTGTGTGTATATCATGCGTGCTAATGTTGTTGGGGGAATGTGTTCGAGAAAGGTTGGGTGGGGTTGAGGGGCTTAGGATGCTTCTCCACTTCCATCATTTTGGCTTCGGTGTCGAGGATTTCAAACCGAACCGATGTCCTGGAATTGCACCAGATGCTGCAGATCCAGACGTGCTTGTGAGGTATGGTGAAGTCTGAATCTGTGCTCATTCATGTAGGGGCCTTAAAAATGAGACTAGGGTTTTTGGGGCTCCCCCTTATCTTAATTATAGTCGAATATCCCCAAAACCCTATACGAAAAAAATAAGGCCCCTATATTACATAGGTCTAACGGCGTTTAAGTAAGCCCCCACACCTACGTCGACTTAAACTTCCTCGGGCTTCGCGGTAGTGCGCAAATGTAGGGGCCTAAATAATTGGAATAGGGTTTTGAGGTATGTTATAAAGGGATGCCTAAAAGGTTCTATGAGGGTTTAGGGTTTTGGGGTGTAGGGGCCTAAATAATTGGAATAGGGTTTTGGGGCCAATTATACTATATTTATAAGAAGGGACCCCCAAAATAGTATAGGTAATCATTCAGGCCCCTATACTTCATTGAGGCGACTTATGACCGATTTTTTTGCAAGGCGCACACAGACATGTAGTTTTTTATTTAATGCCTGAATCTCATCATTCAACTCCCTCTTGAGAATTTCGGGTTTAGGGTTCGGCCGACAAAAGCATCCCCCTCCCCAAACCCATGCAAAACACAACTACAGACCTTGATCAGATTCGGTCTTCTGAGGATGGAGGCTTCGTGACTTTTTAGAGTTTAGGGTTTGATGGTTTTTAGGACAAGAGTCCACAAAAGTTTGCTTGTGTTGGGGGAGGGGGGGGGTTGGGGGTTTTGCGTTTTAGGGTGTTGGGTTTCGAAGTCCATACAAGCCTATATAACCCCACACAGGCCCCTACCACCCAACAAATCCTATAAAACGCTATACACCCCATGCCCCATAAAACCCCTATAAACCCTATAACACCCCGCAAGACGTCATAGTAATAATCTAGGGCCTTAATAATTCGAAAAGGGTTTCGGGGCCCATGATACTATAATCATAAGAAGGACCCCCCCAAAATAGTATTAATACCTATATTTAGGCCCCTCCAGTAACACTCATGAGCACTCATATCGATCAATGCTCCTTATTATACTTATAGTATAATGGGCCCCAAAACCCGATTCTAATTGTTTAGGACCCTCCCTAAACCCTAAACCCTAAACCCAAAACCCAAAACCCAAAACCCTAAACCCTAAACCCTGAACCCAACCCTAAACCCTAAACCCTAAACCCTATATTATCCGAAACTCTGGAATCTTGAACCTGGGCAGAGCCTGGTTTGCGAAGGCGAGGAGACCGCCGAGCCTTGATCTGTCTTTGGGTCTTAGGGATTTAGGGTTTGGGGATTTAGGGTTTACAAATTAGGGTTTTGGGGTTTAGGGTTTGGGGATTAGGGTTTAGGGATTTAGGGTTTGGGGATTTAGGGTTTGGAGATTTAGGGTTTAGGGGTTGGGGTTTAGGGATTAGGACTTAGCTGAGTAGGGATTAGGGTTTAGGGCTTCAGGCTGTAGGCTTTAGGGTTCGGAACGGAATTACGATTTCGGAATTATGGGGCTCGCGTGTTTGCAGCACGCTTTCGCCGGGGTCTCGAAACGTTGGGATACTGAGGGCGTTGGTGATTGAAAAATTCGCATGCAACTCGCGTACTTTCGGGCTTCAGGGTACATGAGGCAAGTCTCACCTGAAGTAAGCCAAGAGCATCCGTAGCTGAAGATCTGGATGCCCATTCAAGTCGAGTGAGAACAATAACGAAGTAGGTGTCGGCATGCTTGGGCAGGTCATGATGCAGCTGTTCATGTCAAGCACGCTCCAACGCTTTGGGTGGTAACTGCTGCGGCTGATGCTCATGATTTTTCCTGAATCCCGGCGAAGGTTGTGTTTGGGAGCTGATTCTGATGATGCTCGGCTTGGGTGGTCTTGAGCGGTAACAGCAGCGGCTGATGCTCATGATGCTTGCCCGGGGTGGTGCTGTGAGTGGTACCAAGAGCGGCTGATGCTCATGATGCTCGCGTGGGGTGGTTCCCTGGGTGGGGAAAAACATGATTCATGACTCTTGCTTGGGTTTGGCTACGCGTGCCTGACCCTGATGCTTGGCTTGCGACTGATGCTCATGATGCTTTGCTTCTTTTGCCGGTGTAAGGTTGCAGGGATGACACTCGCCGTGGTCGCACTGCAGTCAGCCACAGCTGTTAACTCACAAAATTCCACCCGTCATGAGCATCAGCCGCAGAAGTGATTACCCAAAGCACCACCCAAGCTTGGAATCATACCCAAAAGCAAAACGAGCCCAGCATCATGAGCATCAGCTGCTGCGCTGACCAACCACATCGCCCCAGGCGAGCATCCTGAGCATCAGCCAGTTTCAACCGAGGCAAAACTCAAGCCGAGCATCCTGAGCATCAGCATCATAAGCATCAGCTGCGGCAACTACCACCCCAGGCACCACCCAAGCCGAGTGTCCTGAGCATCAACCAGTTTCAACCGAGGCACGACTCAAGCCGAGAATTATGAGCATCAGCCGCGGCAGTTTCAACTGAGGCACGACTCAAGCCGAGCATGATGAGCATCAGCCGCCGCAGTTTCAACCGAGGCAGTTGTAACCGAGGCACGACTCAAGCCGAGCATTATGAGCATCAGCCGCGGCATTTTCAACCGAGGCAGTTGTAACCGAGGCACGACTCAAGCCGAGCATCATGAGCATCAGCCGCGGCAGCTTCAACCTTGGCACGACTCAAGCCGAGCATCATCAGCATCAGCCGCAGCAGGTTCAACCGAGGCACGACTCAAGACGAGCATCATGAATCATGTGCATCAGTCGCGGCAGGTTCGACTAAGGCACGACGCAAACCGAGCATCATGAGCATGAGCCGCGGCAGTTTCAACCGAGGCACGACGCAAGCCGAGCATCATGAGCATCAGCCACGGCAGTTTCAACGGAGGCACGACGCAAGCCGAGCATCATGAGCATCAGCCACGGCAGTTTCAATTGAGGCACGACTCAAGCCGAGCATCATGAGCATCAGCCGCGGCAGTTTCAACCAAGGCGGTTGTAACCGAGGCACGACTCAAGTCGAGCATCATGAGCATCAGCCGCGGCAGTTTCAACTGAGGCACGCATCATGAGCATCAGCCGTGGCAGTTTCAACCGAGGCACGACTCAAGTCGAGCATCATGAGCATCAGCCGCGGCAGTTTCAACCGAAGCACGACTCAAGACGAGCATCATGAGCATCAGCCGCGGCAGTTTCAACTGAGGCACGAC
>CAJNDV010013448.1:20820-31252 GCA_905221635.1 Symbiodinium sp. CCMP2456
ATCAGCCGTGGCAGTTTCAACTGAGGACGACTCAAGCCGAGCATCATGGGCATCAGCTGCGGCAGTCGCAACCGGAACCTAGCATCATCGGCACGGCAGTGACTTCCCAAAGCACCAGAAATCGCGCATCACGCCAACATGCACACAGAAACCGATCATTATCAGCATCAGCCGCTGCTGGGACCACCCAAGCACCACGCCAAATATTGCCACCAAACGCACCGGCCCAGGCGAGCATCATGAGCATCAGCCGCTGCTCTTAAAAAGTCCTACCACCCACAGCATCACCCCAGCATCAGCCACGGCAATTATCACCAAAAGCACCACCGCAGAGTATCATCAGCGTCAGCCACGAAAATCAGCCGCTTTCGTTGCCACCCACCGCGCAGACCAAGGCTCGCATCATGAGCAGGAGCCGTGGCAGTTACCAACCAAAGCATCACCCCAGTCGAGCATCATGAGTATCAGCCCCGCAGTTACCACACAGAGCACCACTTCAACCGAGCATCATGAGCATCAGCTCCAACAATTACACCACCGAGCCGAGTACAACGAGCATCATGCGCGGCATCCAAGCCGGGAGTCATGAGCAACTGCCAAACTGAGCCTAAATGTCTTGCGTAGGGGTCGCAAGATGTTACCTCTCAAAACACCACCCGTGAGGAAACCAGCAGGCACGGCAGTGACTAAACCTGAGGAACAAGGCATTATCACCCAAGGCCGCCTGGGTTGCCACTCAAAACACCACAGAAATCGAGCATCATGACGACATGCACAAAGGAACCGATCATTATCAGCATCAGCTGCTGCTGGTACCACCCAAGCACGATTCCACCAAACGGCATCATGAGCATCAGCCGCTGCTACTGCCACCAATCGCACCAGTCCAGGCGATCAGAAGCATCAGCCGCTCCTCTTGCCACTCCAGCACGACTCCAGACGATTATATGAGCATCAGCCGCTGCTGTAACCACCTAAGCACCACCCCAAACGAGCATCAGCCACCGCAATTATCACACAGAGAACCACCGAAGCTGAGCATCATGAGCATCAGCCGCTTCTGTTAGCACCCAACGCAGCACCCAGGCCGAACAACACAAGCATGAGCCGCTGCAGTTGCGACCCGAAGCATCACCCTATCCGAGCATCATGAGCATCAGCCCCGGCGGTTACCAGCCTAGGCACCGTCCAAGCCGGAACTCATGACAAGAAACACAAAAAAGAAGCCGAGCATCATCCGGATTAGCTGCAAATGCTGCAGCAGTTAGCCCCCAAAGCACAACCCATGCCGGCACTCATGAGCATCAGGCGCACCAAACGGCCCAAAGAAACCGCGTCAGCAGCCGCAGCATTTCAACAAGAAACAATGATGTGATGCCTCCTCGAGTTTGGGCTCATCAGAGATCGTCGCTGCAGTGTATTACTCATGTTCCCAGATTTGGCAGTTGGTTAAGTGGGTCAATGCTTCATTCAGAGTGCAGCGGCTTCAGACGCAGGTACGGGGATTGCGAGTCCAGGGTCGGGTTCAGGAAAGCTGAGCCAAGATCAGAAGCCCTCACCGTCAACCCTAAACCCTAAACCCCAAACTGCCAGCAAGGAACGGCCACACG
Organism: Symbiodinium sp. CCMP2456; assembly: GCA_905221635.1. Lineage (NCBI taxonomy): Eukaryota > Dinophyceae > Suessiales > Symbiodiniaceae > Symbiodinium > Symbiodinium sp. CCMP2456. The sequence continues at coordinate 22,431 of CAJNDV010013448.1, forward strand.
GCCATGAAGCAGGACACCCAAAGGAAGTGAAGCAGCAGCTCCACGTACTCCTTTCGGCTCGTGAGAGGAGCTAGGGTTCAGAGACTTCTGTGTTTAGAGCGGCTTAGGGTTTAGGGTTTAGGGTTTGAGGTTAAGAGTTTAGGGTTTGGGGTTTAGGGTTGAGGCAAACGACTAAACTCCAAAACCTTTGGACCCTGAACGAGGAATTGCCGACTGTTCAGTTCAGTGTAATTAAGGATTGGCCGTTCACATCGTATTCATCCACAAAGCACTCGATTCGGAACTCGAGGGCCGCGATAATCAATGCAGACATTTGTTTTACTGGGAGCCGAATGTGAGTTGCCACCCCAAACCTCCACACTCTCACACTCCAACCCTCCCTGAAACAGAAACGATAAATCCTCCCTGAAGCCCAAACCCTAAACCCTAAACCCTAAACCCTTAGACCCTAAACCTACCCGCCTAAACCCTCAACCACCACCTCAAGACAGAGAGACTCCCAAGCCCGAACTCAGACGATGAAATTAACGCTTAGGGCTTGGGGCTTTAGGGCTTTAGGGGTTTAGGGGTTTGGGGGGGGGGGGTTGGGGGGTTTGGGTTTAGGGTTTCGGATTTTGGGTTTGGGGGGTTTAGGGGTTTAGGGCTTTAGGGGTTTAGGGCTCAGGGTTTAGGGGTTTAGAGGTTTAGGTCTTAGGGTTTAGGGGTTTAGGGTTTAGAGGGGTTTTGGGGGGTTTAGGGAAGTAGGGCTTCGGATTTTGCTTTCTATTTGGCGGCCCTCAGGGGCTTCGACTTCGGGGCTTTGGCCTTTTCACTCCCAGGAAAGCCCCAAGCTAACTCCATGGTAACCTCCGTTTCAAGCCCCTCCGTGGAGCCCAACTACTAGGGTTTAGGGGTTTAGGTTTTAGGGGTTTAGGGTTTAGGGTTCAGGGTTTAGGCCCCTGATAACCTGAAAAACGCGTGCTTACAAACCTCCATAAACTCTGCAACGCCCTGGTAAACCACGATAAAACTCGATGGACACCTGTACAAGTCTATGATACCCTAAACCCCAAAACCCCCCAAACCCCTTAAACCCTAAGCCCAAACCCTACAGCCCTAAACCCCAACCCCCCCAAACCGCTAAACTCCCAAACCCCGAAAACCCTAAAACCCCCCAAACCCCCCAAACGCCCCAAACCCCTAAAACCCTAAACTCCAAACGCCCTAAAACCCAAAACCCCTAAAACCCTAAACCCCAAACGCCCCAAACCCCTAAAACCCTAAACCCGACCCCACCTCGAAGGGGTCAAAAGGCCTCCGTCGGCCCTGGTCCAAAGCTCCTGGCAAACGAGAAGGTAGGGTTCCAGGGTTTAGGGCTTTTGGGTTCCAGGTTTTAGGGTTTAAAGTTGTGGGTTTAGGGCTTTGGGTTCTGGGTTTAGGGCTTTAGGTTTCCAGGGTTTAGGGCTTTTGGGTTCCAGGGTTTAGGGTTTAAGGGTTCCAGACTTTAGGGTTTTGGGGTTTAAGGGTTCCAGGGTTTAGGGTTTAAGGGTTCCAGGGTGTAGGGCTTAAGGGTTGCAGGGTGTAGGGTTTAAGGTTCTGGGGTTTAGGGTTTAAGGTTCTGGATTTGGGGTGTAAGGTTCCAGGTTTTAGGGTTTATACAAGGTTCTGGGTTTAGGGCTTCAGGTTCTGGGCTTAGGGCTTTAGGGTTTAGGGTTCTAGTTTAATTTCGGTTCTAGCGCAGGGTTCAGGATTCTGGGTTTAGGGTTTGAGGGTTTAGGGTTGTAGGTTGAGGGTTATGAGTTCTGGCTTTAGGGCTTGAGGGTTGGGCTTCAGAAGGGTCTCTACATGGGTTCTCCGTGGCTTGGCGACGGGCGCTTGGGGGTGTGCTATGGTTCATGGGTTTTGGGGCCTACCTGGACCCTATGAAAACCTGCCTTTTTAGGGATCCTTCTGATGATGTGTTTTTATAAGCAAGTCCTTAACACGGCATGTTATTTGGTGTTAACTGGGTTGGCCTTTAAACCCCCTGAAAAATATTTATATAAAGGGTCCCTTATAAACCCAAATAGCGAAAATAGAAAATGGCCCAAAAACCAACCTAGTTAAGGTAGGCTACCTTTTTAGGGATCCTTATTATGATTTCTTTATAGACGTCCTTGAAAAGGTAGGCTATTTGGGGTTAAGGTAGGGCCTGATGGGGCTTGAGGACATGCTGAAAAGAAAACATGCTGAGCAAACGGGTTGCAGTTGGGGTTAGGGTGACCCAGTACTCTAGGTGGAGACATGCGACTTACAATCTTACCCAGAACATGCTTTTACGAAGTTACTTGAGCCTTGCAGACTCCGTTAAGGTTGAAGGCGTTCTGGCGGTGAGGTTTGGGGTAGGACTTCAGGCCTCAGGGTTCTAGCGGTTCAAGGCTCCGACGCTTCGTAAGGCTTTGTGGTGCTGGGTTTTGGGGGTTTAGGGCTCCGTGATCACCGACATAAATGCCAGGATCGTGAACGCATTGGCAAAACCGAAGGAACAAATGAAGCGCAGAAAGGACCATAGCCGAAGCATCTCTTAACCCTTCATTTGAAGACCACTGCTTTCGAAGACACTAAACTCCACTAAGTCCGGAGCTCTGAACTGTAAGGATGACGATCACAGTATCTTTAGCGTTTAGGGGTTTAGGGTTCCCCTAACCCCGAAAACCCGAAACACAGCAGTCGCAAAGAGGATCCTCAACTTCCCAGCTCTTTCCTTTAGGGAACCGGATCGAACTTGAGGGGGCGCATCATTACACCCTTCCTGCACGTCGGGACAACAAACCGGAGTGTTACTTTTTAACTGGTTAGAGTAAACAAGTACCTGAAATCCCTAGCAGCCCAGCAATCTGCATCCCCAAACGCCCCTGCAGAACCTGTTATAGAAGCCCTGATCGCAACGTCTTTCAGGATCATAGTTATCAAAAGGCTCTAAAGTCCCAGCAGCCTTATGTTAAACCCTAAACCCTAAACCCTCAACACTAAACCCTAAACCCTAAACCCTTACGCAATGAAACCGATCTCTGTCCGAGGATCTTTGCCACGGCTCCGCGGGCTCGATGAGAGCGTAAGGCTGTCCGCAAAGGGTACCAGCTTCGCCGACCCCTCACGAGAGCGGCTGCTCTTTGAGTCTTACCCAGAGAACCCAATACCCCGTAACTCAGGAATATGCCTTAAGTTATAGGGGCCTTAATATTATGATTTAAGGTATATTGCTTAATTAAGGGGTATTGGGTTCTCTGGGTACGTGGGTTTAGGGTTAAGGTTGCTTCTGCTTTTGCTTCTTCTTTCGCGTGCGTGCACGTGTGTTGCAACTCATTTGCTGAACAAGGCTGAAGACAAAGCGCTGGACATCTCTGCCGGTCGTAATCTCTGAACCCCAACCTTAAATATTAAACACCCACATAAACCAACCTTAACTAACCCTGCCTTCCCCTAAACACCCTAAACCCTAAATCCCTAAGTCCTTAAACCCTAAACCCTTAAACCGTCAACCCTAAACTCTGAACCCTAAATCCCTAAACCCCAATCCCTTAAACCCTAAACCCTAAACCCTAAATCCCTAAGTCCTTAAACCCCTGAAGCTTTGACTCTCAGGCTCTGCCTCGCGCTTTCCAGTCGCAGTAAAGCAGCAGAAGCATCAACCTGGTCCCAGAGAGCACATAGGAAGAAACGACTGGGGTTTAGGGTTTAGGGTCTAGGGTTTAGGGTTTAGGCTTTAGGGTCTAGGGTTTAGGGTTTAGGGTTACACAAACTGAAGGGCGCTTGAGTTTCAGAAAGCTCGAAGAACATCACAAGCTGAAGGGTAGCAGGGTTTAGAACAGTTCAAGTCTAATGTATATAGATCTGGGGTTTCAGGCTTAGGACTCAGGAGTTTGAGTTTGCGGTTTTGAAGCTTTCGGCTAAGGCTTTGGGGTTTCGGCTCTCGAAGCTTCCAGGCTCCAATGTGTTTGAGGGGCTGTTCGGGGTTTAGGGCCTCTGGTGGTAGGGTTTGGGGCTGTGGGGTTTCAGGTTTTAAGGCTTGCGGTTCGGGGTCGGTAATTCCAGGGCTATATGGGCAGGTCTCTAAATTAGGGTCCCTTTCTTAGGTCCCAAATACAGTGCGGCACGACTATAAAAAGAACCGCCAAAAGGGACCCTAACTTAGAGAACTACCCCATTGTGACGCTGCTGACCGACGTCCTACACCTCCCAAAGATGTGGACTCCTTAAAGCTTAGGCACCTTAAGCCCGAACTCCTGAATCCGAGACCCTGAGCCCCTAAACCTCAAGTCGACATATCCTAAACCCTAAAAGCTTCAACCTTTGTTAGGAATCTTGTGAGGCGGCCTGGTAACCTTTCGCAACGGATACTCAGGGTCTGCCAAACGAGAGCTGGTGCTCTAAGTCAGTCAAGAGTTCAAGAAAGATGGTTGTTCAGAACGGGGTAAAGCAACGAACACTGGAGGGTGTTTAAGATCACCCTAAGCCCTTAAACCCACTTCTTGCCAGGCTGCCGGAGAAGGAGAATGGCCGTCCTGTTCACAGCAGCCAGCAGCTACGGTTTGGATTTGCATTGAGGATGCAAATATTCCACAAGGGCACCCTAAACCCTAAACTCTGAACGTTCAAGGGCGGCGCCAACAACCATGATAGGGATAGTCAAAGTGAACCTGTGGCCTATAAAACTCTAAATACTCTCAGTTATAAATATGGGTAGTTTTCCAAATTAGGGCCCCTTTGAGGTCCCCAATATAGTGCGGCACCCTTATACAAGGGACCCTAAACGGGACCCTAATTTTGAAAACCACCCATATGGAAGCTCTCTCCTCTGGCCGAGCTACCTGTCTTTCTAAAGCCCTGTAGCATTTCATTAGTCTAAGCTTGGTCTCAGCTCTTGTAGCTCCCAAAGCAGCCGGCTCACACTCAACAAAGCCTGATATAGGGGCCTTGATAATTCGAATATGGTTTTGGGGGTATATTATAGTATAATTTCTAAGAAGGAACTCCCAAAATAGTATTGGTAATTATTTACGCCCCTATATTGACACCCTACTTAAAGGATTATGGGACTTAGTAAGTAGGGTTATAATCAAAGTAACTATACTTACATTTACTTATAACCTCAATTGAGGGACTTATAACCTTACTTACTAAGTCCCATGATCCTCCCTAAACCCTAAACCCTAAACCCTAAACCCTAGTGCAAGCAGCGCACCTCACGAGGCACCGGCAAAGGCCGGCGGCTCGGGTTTCGATGGCTCGGAGCCGTTCCACCAGAATCCTGGGTTGAGGTTTAGGGGTTTAGGGTTCAGGGTTCAGGGTTCAGGGTTTAGGGTTTAGGGTTTAGGGTTTAGGGTTTAGGGTTTAGGGTTCAGGGTTTACGGTTTAGGGTTTGAGGCTCAGGGCCCACCCCTTAAAGCCTAAGTCCTTAAAGCATGAAGTATAAGTAACAGTAGGAACCCTAAACCCTAAAACCCCAAATCCTTAAAGCATGAAGTATAAGTAACAGTAAGAACCTAAACCCTTAAAACCCTAAATCCTTAAAGCATGAAGTATAAGTAACAGTAGGAACCCTAAACCCTAAAACCCTAAATCCTTAAAGCGTTAAGTAAAAGTAACAGTCGGAAACCTCTGTCAGAAAGTCACCCCATGGTTCAACGACATTCCCCTCAAACTTCTTAACATGAACCTCTCATAGGGCCCCATAAAAGCACGTAAACAAAAATTGGGATAGGGATATCCCATATAAATCCTCTTATAATGAGGCCCAATAAGGTAGGGATATCCCGAAAATGCTTATGCTTATGTCCCTTTTGGGTTACTAACTCTCAGGCTCTTCAGGGTTTACGCCCTAAACCCTAAACCCTAAACCGCGGCTGCGGCCTTGCCCCTGGCTGTCGGATGCGCCAAGTCTCGGGAGAAACGTGGTCTTCCAAATGCCCAGCAAGCCCGAGATCAGGAACGGCCTGACGAAGAGCCTACTTAAAGGATCATGGGACTTAGTAAGTAGGGTTATAATTAAGGTAACTATACTTATATGTACTTATAAGCCCCAAGTAAGGGACTTATAACCTTACTTACTAAGTCCCATAATCCTCCAAGTAGACCCTAAACTCAAGGACTAAAGGAGGGACCCTTAAAGGGACCCTTAGGGTTATATAGGGGCTTGATGAGGCTATATAAGGGGCCTGACGAAGAGCCTAAACCCTAAACTCTAAACCCTACACCCTAAACCCCAAACCCTACCCTTACTATAACTTTTAGGGCTTAGGTTTTAGGGTTTAGGGTTTAAGGTTTAGGGTTGAGGTATAACCCTAAACCCCAAGCCCTGAACCTTAAAATTTCTACTCTCTAGACTCCAACTAGGTTGACTTACTTATAGCTTGCAACACGGTTGAGGGTTTCGAGTTTAGGGCCGACTTACTACATAATTTGGTCCTTGGAAGTAACACCCTGAACCTGGACCGTAAACCTATGTCCTGAGAACGCCTTAGCAAACCCGACAAGTGTGACCATTGTAAGTCCAATCCTTAAACCGCAAGCTTCAGTTGGGCATGAGGCTTTGGCGAGCTCTTCAGGCACGACTGTTTAGGGTTCAGGGTGTCGGGGTAGTTCGGGGATTTCGAGACATTTGAAACAAAACACCTTCTGTGGCACACTGCAGAATGGACGAGACTAAGCCCTACTTCGACCGACCCTCATTTGACAAATTGACTTGGTTCATGGCTAGGACTAGGATCCCATAAGAAACGAGGCCGTAAAGGAATCCATAAAGGAGGCCTTAGAGCAACCCTTGAAAGAAACCCGTAAGAGAGCAGGGATGTAATCAAAACGAAAAGGCACAGGTCAGGGTCTAGTGACGGCCTATCTAACCGCGTGGCGCTAGAAGTCGTGAAGTCGAAACTCAGTCGGAACTTCACGCGCATACAACAACTCTGGCCTTTGGGCTTGTAGGGCTTGGGGATAGACTGGAAAACCCTAAATCCTAAACCCTAAACCCTAATCCCTAAACCCTGAACCCTCAACCCTGAACCCTAAACCCTAAACCCTAAACCCTAAGCCTCGATCCCCGAAAGACAAAAGATAAACGGTCAATCTAACTCGAACTGAGCCCTTGTGCAGTAGCCTAAACCCAAACCCTTGAACCCTTGCGCCCTCTGATCCTGAACCCTAAACCCTAAACCCCTAAACCCCTAAACTACCCTAAACCCCTAAATCCCAAAACCCTAAACCACAACCCCTAAACCCTAAACCCCTAAACCCCTAAATCCCTAAACCCAAAACCCTAAACCCCTAACATCCTAAACCCAAAACCCCAAAAGCCTCTAAACTACCCTAACCCCTAAAATCCTAAACCCTAAAGCCGAAGCAGAAAAAATTGCCACTGGGCGCCCGACCCGCGCACGGCCGAAGAAAAGAGGCGAATCCGCAAGTTCCGCGGCAAGTTGGCTTTCAGGCCTTGGCCCGGGTTTAACTTAAATTAAGCCTCGAAGCTTTAGGGGTTTTGGGGGTTGCTGCTGCTAAGATTATGAACACAGCCAGTGTTCATATGCTTGTATTGTTATTGTTGTTATAGATGCCGTCATGCAGCTGCCATGTGTAGGGCCTGCGATGGGTACGGAAAAAGACCCTTTAAATGCAGCTCCTTTGCTGCCAATGCAGAGATCCTCTCGTTTCATGCGACACAGTCTTGTTCCGAACTACCTGCAGCACCGCCCCGTACATGCAAGATTGCATGTAAATGTTGGGCCATGTGAGTTTCTACATGTATAGAGACTGTCACTGCAATTTATTCTTCAGGCTTCTGGTACTACGTATATTGAGGAAATGCACATGGGCCCTGACTCTCATGCTTTCGATCCGCAAGTTGAGATTTCCACCCAAATGATCCCCAGCCAGAGAAGCGACAAGGAAAATCCCTAAACCCGAAACCCTTGACCTTGATGAACCTCTGCTCTTCAGAAACAGTCTGGGGCCGCCACAGCTGAAGGACCAGTTACCTCGAAAACTGCACTTACTATAGGCCTCAACAATTAAAATAGGGTTTTGGGGCCCATTATGCTATAATCGTAATAAGGAGCCCCCCCAAGTAGTATTGGTATTGGTAACTATGCGGGCCCCTACATTGCTTGCTTTCGGGCTTATGTGGTTTAGGCTGCTTTCAGCACCTGTTTGAATTTCGGGGTTCGCAGGGGGGGGCAGTCATTGCAAACGGCTGAGACAGAGATTCTGGGGCAATAAACCCTAAACCACCTAAACCCCAAAGCCTAAACCCTAAAGCCCTAACTTAGCCTAAGTTTCCTAAACCCTAAAGCCCTAACTTTCCTTAAACCCCTGAGCAATCCAAAATCCAATTTCACGGGGCCGAGGTACGCGAAGACTGAAAGTCTGGCCTTCTAAGGAACAAGGATTATTAAAGGAAACTACAGGTGGGGAGTTTAGGGTATATAGGGCTTTTATAAGGCTTTCGTAAGGTATATAGACCTTCTATAAGGCTCCTATAACGGTAACTACCCACCTTAAAATGTCCTAGAGATTACGTCCTGGTGGGATTAGCTCAGAAGCAGGATTGCGCGAGGAGCTCTGCTATACGTACTAGGTTTCCTGGTCCCGCAAGCACTGCTTAGGGTTTAGGGTTTCTTGTAGATCTTTTGGTTCAATCTTTCGCCCCAAGCAATCCTGAACGCTTGACCAAGCCTCCTTTGGAGTTTTCTAGGATGCAGAACCTTCTCAAAGCCCACCCCGAAGCCGAACACTGGGAACGGACCTTATCGTCCCTACTAAAGTAAGATATGCCCCGATGCCCTGTCCTACGAGTTGTTAGGCCCCCCCCC
>CAJNDV010013448.1:49348-59566 GCA_905221635.1 Symbiodinium sp. CCMP2456
TAAACCCTAAACCCTAAACGCCTTGCAGGCGCGCTTGACCGCGGCGCCCCAGGCACCGTAGAGCTGCCTCCACCTCAGAAAGCAGGAAACATCGATTCACGGAGGGTTTATAGGGTTTAGGGTTTAGGGTATAGGGTTTAGGGTTTAGGGTATAGGGTTTAGGGTTTATGGTTTATCAGAAACAGGAAACATCGATTCACGGAGCAAAGGAACAACGTAACAACAAACTCAAAACAGGGTTTGGTAGTAATTTTCCGGTGTATAATTTAGGGTTTAATGTAGGAACCTGATTAAGAAACCCTGGGCCTTCATTACGGTTCTTCATATGGACCCTAATATATTGGGGGTATAGGAGGGAAGGTTGCATGACCTCGTCAAGTGCTTTACATAGCTTAGGGGGATCTTGCAGAGATTCGAACTGCTGACGGGCATGTGGGAACCATTCCCCTGACAGAAAATGGCGACGCGGATCATGTAAACAGCATTAGTAATAATACCGATAATCATCATGCTACAAAAAACCGACTAGTAATAATACTAATCTAGTATTCTAATTTGAATTGTGTCGGACTAATACTACTAGTACCAATATCATACCAAATCATCCTATATACTAGTAAGAATACTACTATATAATATAACAATTAGGATTGTGTCGGACTTGTTGCAGTGTACAATGTAGAGGCCTTAATAATTAGCATAAGGTTTGGGCGGCCCGTTATACCATAATTATAATAAGGACCCCTCCCAAAATAATATAGGTGATAATGACCCTAAGCCCTAAACCTTAAGCCCCTAAACCCTAAAATCCCTGAACCCGAAAACCTAAACCCTAAACCCTAAACCCTAAACCCTAAACCCTAACCCTATCGTAAACTTCGTCAGGCCCTGCTGAGGACGAAGCTGCAGCCGCTTGCTGGGCCCTGGCCTGGCTCTCCGGCGCTTTAAGAAAAACTTAGGGTTTAGGGTTTAGGGTTCAGGGATTTTAGGGTTTAAGGTTTAGGGTTTAGGGTTTAAGGTTTAGGGTTTAGGGTTTAGGGTTTAAGGCTTAGGGGTTTTAGGGTTTAAGGGTTTAGGGTTTAAGGCTTAGGGATTTTAGGGTTTAAGGTTTAGGGATTTTAGGGTTTAGGGGTTCAGGGATTTTAGGGTTTAAGGTTCAGGGATTTTAGGGATTAAGGTTTAGGGTTTAGGGTTTAAGGGTTTAGGGTTTAGGGTTTAAGGCTTAGGGATTTTAGGGTTTAAGGTTTAGGGATTTTAGGGTTTAGGGGTTCAGGGTTTAGGGGTTTAAGGTTCAGGGATTTTAGGGTTTAAGGTTTAGGGTTTAGGGTTTAAGGGTTTAGGGTTTAGGGTTTAAGGCTTAGGGATTTTAGGGTTTAAGGTTTAGGGATTTTAGGGTTTAGGGGTTCAGGGATTTTAGGGTTTAGGGGTTTGGGATTTTAGGGTTTAACGTTTAGGGTTTAGGGGTTTAGGGATTTTAGGGTTTAGGGATGTTCGGGTTTAGGTTTTAGGGATTTTAGGGTTTAGGTTTTAGGGATTTTAGGGTTGAGGGGTTTGGGATTTTAGGGTTTAAGGTTTAGGGTTTAGGGTTTAAGGTTTAGGGTCCTAATTACCTATTCTATTTTGGGGGTTCCTTATCATCGTCATTGTAATAATATACCCCAAAACCCTCTTCGAATTATTAAGGCTCCTACACTAGTCTGGACGCGTGGAAGACGATGAGATACCCTAAGATAAGACAGGACCCCAAATGTGATCTTTAAAGTGCATGCCTTATTTGGGGGTTATATGAAGACCGTATAGGACCTTCTGCACGATAACTACGGGTATGCGTTTTCGACCAGGTTTTGGAATTAGGCTCTGGGGCGTATACCCCACACAGTGTGACACATGTGACACACGCACACACTATGGGGGTTCCAATGATAAGAGCAAGCATATCTAGGTTAGACCTTAACCCCAAAGAACCTCCCAAATACTTGTAATATAGGTAATCATGACCCTAAACCCTAAACCCTAAACTCTAAACCCTTTTTTCGGACAACCTACCTAAACCCTCAACCCGAAACACTAAACCCCTAACCCTAAACTCTAAACCCTTTTAAGGACTTATGTAAAGAAAATACAATACGGAACCCTATAAAAGGTAGGTTACTTGGGGTCCAGGGAGTCCTTGCGAGGGGGAACCTGCCGGTTCGCAAATCCCGCTGTTCAACGGCTCATACCGTTGATGATATACATCCTGCATTACCCTTTTGGGTTTAGGGTTTAGGGGTTTAGGGGTTTAGGGTTTAGGGTTTAGGGTTTAGGGTTTTGGGGGTTTCCGAAAATAGGGGATCCTAATATAGTACCCTAAATAGTCGGATCCTTAATATAAGGACCCCAAAGCAACGTACGTACCCTAATCTTCGGAAACTCCCATATTCATAAGGAGTATACCATAATTCCCATAGTTACAGGGGCCCTTAAGATAATGCAGGATTTATATCATCATTCAAAGCTGTGGAGTTGAAGATTTCGATGGCTCGTTCTCAAAAAAGTCCTCAGAAGTGTGATTGATTAAGGGATCCCACCCATAAACGGGGATCTGTCTTGTTTGGATCGAAGCGCCTGGTTTCATGTAGGGTTCACCACTGTAGAAACTACATTGCCAGCAAGAAGAGGTATCAGCCCGAAGCCCTACTTAAAGGATCATGGGACTTAGTAAGTAGGGTGTTAATTAAGGTAACTATACTTATATTTACCTATAACCCCAATTAAGGGACTTATAACCTTACTGGCTAAGTCCCACGATCCTCCAAGTATTTATAAATACTGGAACCCAAAATCTCCTCAATGCCCAGAATAGCAGGACATGTCCCGACACTCCACATCGCAGTGCAGAGTGCAGACCCTCAAAAATCTCGACTGCAGAGGCCATAAAGGGGTTTAGGGTGTTTAGGATACCCAAATCCTAAACCCTTAGCTGCTTAGGGCTTGGGCTTTTTTGGGGGAAGGGAGAAAGTCGAAGCCCCCCAGAAAAGCCCCCAAATGCCGCATCTACGCCCTCAGGCCCGATAGGAGTGTTTGACGCTCGTTGCAAGCCCTGATGAGGCGTCAGAGGCGCCTACCGAAAATCCAATCAGGCTTGTCTTCCTTCCTAACGCTGTTGCTTTCATGGTATCGAGGGTTACCTGTTTCAAGAGAAGTTTAGGGTTTAGGGTTTAGGGTGTTTCAAGAGAAGTTTACAACAACAGGCTCCCCTGCAAGGAACTACAAAGCCGAACCCTAAACCCTAAACCAAACCCTAAGCCCTAAGCCCTAAGCCCTAAGCCCTAAGCCCTAAACCCTAAACCCTAAACCCTAAACCCTAAAGTTCTAAACCCGAAACCCTCAACCCTAAGGTCCACCATTTTGAAACATTCCTGGACGGCCTCACCGAGCTCCGCTCAAGTTAGACCCGATCTGAGGTTTAGGGTTTAGGGTTTAGGGTTTAGGGTTTAGGGTTTAGGGTTTCCCTGTAAGGACATGGCAAGTCTTCCGTGTCTCTACAAGCTACCCGCACAAGTCTACAGCCCCTGAAGGGACATGGGAGTTTTAGAAAATTAGGGTACCTTATGTTGGGGTCCTTATAATAGGGATCCTATTATTTAGGGTACTATATTAGGGTCCCTATTTTCGGAAGCCCCCATGTCTCTACTACAAGCTACCCGCAAAAGGCTACAGCCCCTGAAGGGATATGCCTACACTGACCAATAAGATGCTCATGGAAGCCTTGTAGCAACCTGTATAGCAACCAGAATACTTGTAGCAATCCTTCTGTAATCACAATCTCGAAACCCGAAAACCCCGAGGTACCGGAGGCCCATCTGACCCGTCTACTGAGCCATGCCCTCACGAACATTGGCGTAGGCCAATCACTTCGGTCGACGAACTACCGGGTTGCAATTGCAATTTGAGTTTACATGGGGGGGGGGGGTGGGGGCAGAAATCATAACTAAGGTTTCGAGTCAAATAGAGTTTATTGGGTACTCAGAAATAAGGGCGCATGGCTTTCATAGCCACTTCAAGCCGAACAGAACACGCACAGCTGCGATTTTCAGGCTTCCGGTGCTCAGGGTTTCCCCACCCTGGCGACCTCACATCGTAGAGCCCTAGAACCCCGGAGCCTTTTCAGGTGCAGGGACGGTTTAGGGTTTAGGGTTTAGGGTTTTAGAGGCGCCCCTAAGTTAAAGGAAACTACAGGTGGGGAAATTATGGTATATAGGGCTTCTATAAGGCTTCTATAAGGTCTATAGACCTTCTATACGGCTCCCATAACGGGAACTGCCCACCTGAAAATGTCCTAGACTAAGCCTCAACCATCATAGTCCCCAGACCCCAAACCGAAGCGGAAGCAGAAGAGATTCAAGGACCGCCGGGGCTTGTACGTGTGGCAGCGAGAGAAAGGAAGCTCTCAAGGTATTCTTGATGAGCTCAGGTCTATGTTTCCGAAGACTGAAATCACTCAGGGTTGGTTTTGGGTTTCTGGGGTTCTTAGCCATTCGGGTGTTGAAGTATTTCTGCGAGTGGTTGGAAGAGTTGGGAGAAAGATTGGAGTGCTTGGAGTTCATGTTCGGGTTTTGGGTTCATGAGCACAAGGTTTGTTCTTTTGGGGTTCAGTCTTCTGAAACACCCATGTTGACTAATTCAGATAGGTCCAGGGACGCCTAGATGCTCATCTGCGCATGTCAATACGTAGCATTCCTGATAGGTGTCTTGTGATAATGATGAGGAGTCGCACACTGCGTTCGCCCGCGAAGCTTCACAGGAGGTCCTTACGTAGTCTTAAGTTCACATGGCAACGCTTTCCGATGAGATCATTTTGTGCCCCGGGCTCATAAATAAACACGCTCACGACTGCAAGTAATATAGAGGCCTGATGATTAGAATAGGGTTTTGGGCCCATTATACTATAACCAAAAATAAGGAGCCCCCAAAACCCTATTCTAATTTTTAAGGCCCCTACATTACAGTGCCAGACAGACTGCCCTCTGACTGGCCAAGTTGTAAAAATCGTCAAACAGTCTGTGGTCTTAGGGTTTAGGGTTTAGGGTTTAGGGGTCAAAGGCATGACTGCGTCGGGGCATACCCCCGGCAGGACTTTGCAAACACTTGAAAACACCTAGATTTCACCGACCTTCGCCACCCAGCACCATGGAATGCTCGTCGGACGATGCTGCAATACCAGGGGTCTGGAGTTTGGAGTTTAAGCATTGATTTTATGTGCCGTTGTCACCAAGGCAAGTGAAATCAAAAGCACCCGAAACGGGGCCAGTGGGCTGAAGCTTCTGCCGCAAAAGCCATAATCAAAACTCGGCAGGGGAAAGGCTACAACGCAGTGCATTACTTAAATGGTCAGTGGACCGAGTAAACAGGTTTGAGTAAGTTTGGCAATGATGTAAAAAAAAGTAGGGCGCTGACCATGCTCGTGATAACCTGATTACTATGTCCCGGTCTCCTTTAAGTAAAGGCAGCTCACTGGTGCCAGCATCTATACCAGACGATGCTTGCAAAAATGCCTGCGCAGCCGATCCAGAGAAATACCAACCAAACACTTCCAGTATAGGCACCAACTGCACACATGGCTCCCACCACGGTTAAAGCCGACATCACCAGAAAGATCATCAATGTCTGAAGGTGCCCGGTCCATCCTCCACTTGGACTCACGATGCGCTTGCTCACAAAATCCAGAAAGACCATACTGGCTGGAAGCCAAAGCATGTTGTTTCCTACCACCACACTCACGAAGTAGGACAGGATACTCTCCGCCGGTGCTCCGCCTTTGCAGAGGGCAAGGAAGCCCTCTAAACACAATGCGTTGATGGGCGTCGTGCCGAGGAAGATGTAGGGAAGTGTGAAGCCACAGGGCTTCACAATGCCCAGGACCTCTTGGCGGAATCTGCCTCGCACGTACTCAGAGAAGGCTTCTAAGCTCCCATACCAAGGTACAATGGCATTGAAAATGGCTTGTCGATCGAAGTCATTTGTGCAATCTACACGACCGATGCTGAAAGACTTTGACAAGATGCCTTTTCGCAGTGCATGCATTGCAGGCAGAAGAGAACATGCGGCTAGCATGAACATGCCCCCTACCAGAATCGTCTCTGGCCCGTCTGCAAGGCCTTGCCTATGGTACCAGTATACAGCGCTGAAGCAGTGCGTCCATATGTAGATTTGGCAAAGTACCTCCTCAACGTTGATATCACAATCTTTCCGGTTGGGTTGAGCTTGCGGTATGCCGCAATTTCGAAGATGCACCAAAGACGTGTCCTGACTCCGCAATGCCAAGATGCACTGAAGGGGGGAGTAATTGTGGTTTAGGGTTTAGTGTGAAAGAGGGTAGGGTAATATGTATACCCGAAAAGGTTGCCTACTCACCTCACTACTCAGCCCATAAGGCTTTCCAGAAGCCTAGAACAGCTCTCACTTGAACCCTAAACCCTAAACCCTAAACCCTAAACCCCGGTTTAGGGTTTAGGGTTTAGGGTTCAGGGTTTAGGGTTTAGGGTTTACGACCACAGCATGAGACTCAAAGCCAGCAATCGACAGGAGCAAGCGGCAGGTATGGTCCGCTCCAAAGAACGTGCAACTGCGATGATGCACCTTTCAGGCTCTTTAGGGTTTAGGGTTTAGGGTTTAGGGTACCATGCTACAATGGTAACTTTTAGTACCCCTAATATCAAACAAAGGCTAATCCTAAAAGTGATAAAGCTATAGCGACTGTAAAGCTCAACCAAGGCACTGAGAAAGGATCCGATGTTGTTAATCCCCTGTTGCATCTCCGCTTCGTCTGTCTGATGAATGCAGGCAACATCAAGAAAGCAGATATCCTTACTTGTCCAGGTTGCAGAGAAAATAACTAGCCAGCTTCACTGAAAGAAGAATACTAGACTGTCGAAGCAGGTGCTAATGTAGGGGCCTTAATAATTAGAATAGGGTTTTGGGGCCCATTATACTATAATTATGGTAAGGACCCCCCAAAATTAATATAGGTAATTATGACCCTAATCCCTGAACCTTAAACCCTAAACCCTAAACCCGAAAATTCCCTAAACCCCTAAACCCTATTAATTGAGGCCCCTACGATACGGCTACTGATGACTCGGCTAAGCCAAGTGTCTGACCACCCAGGCGACAAGCATGGAGCGGTAAGAAAACCTCCCAGGGCAAAGATGGCACCGAAGACCATCAGCCAACATCCGACTGCGGTGTCCGCGTGGAAAGATATCGCAAGACTCTGCCAGCTCGCCAAGAGAGGAAGTATGTCAAACATGCAAAGGAGGAAGGAGAGCGCAATACCAAAGCACCAAGCAAGCAACATGAAAGTGCAGCCCCTTTGGAGAAGCAAGGAAAGAACTTTCCATCGTCCGGGGGTCAGCCAAGTGTGTGAAAAGAAGATGTCGAAGTGTTCCTAGGTTCCCCAGTAGCCCCTTGATAATAAGGGTAGCCTTTTTCCTACTAGTTCGTTATTTTAATACGGGAACCCAAAAAGAGAAAGGGCAACAGGGTACTACCCTAAACCCTAAACCCCAAACCCTAAACCAACAGGGTACTTCTGAGAACCTAGGTTCCACAGGGTGGGAATGGCCGTTGAGCTTCGAGCGTCGTTGAAGGCTTAACTCAGCAGGCCTGATCTCAAGACAAAGAGGGCTTTCAGTTTAGTGAGGGCCCCGAAACCCTGTTGTAATTATTAAGGCCCCTACAGTATTTTTGATTTCACAAGCCTACCCATAGGCCCCATAGTAGTTCCTTTTGGGGCTCATATTTAGAATCCTATAAGGTAGGTGGGGGCTTATGGTTTAGGGTTTGGGGTTTAGGGCTTAGGGTTTTAGGGTTGCTCCTGAATAAAATAGATTCCTACTATGGGATCCCCGCTAAAGCCCCAGTTGCTACAAGCGCGTTTTTGGACTCATGTGGGCCTGTATCGCCAGATTCGGCCTGCCCGCCGCATAGTATCCCGCAGCCGAACTCCTCGAAGAATTTCTGCCGTGCTCCGCGTGAGATCTACAGTAGCAGGTGGCTCAGCCAGTTCACACTGACCACCAGGAGCTTGACTGTCAAGCCTGCGCTTCCCATAATTCAGTGTTGATACGAAACCCCAAAACCCAAAACAAAACCCCCTTTTGGCAGTTTCTTATATTTCGGTTTCTAGAAATCATTAATTCCTCAAAAAGGTAGGTCTTTTAGGTTACAGGCGAACCCTAAACCCTATGCCCCCAAACTCTACGGCCCAGAACCCCATAACCCCTGAACCGTGAAACCCTAACCCTGAGGCTAAATTCCAACCCAGAAAGACTTAGCTGCCCAGTATCCTGGCCCACAAAAGTTTAAACTTTTTTAAGTAGGGGTTTAATATACCAAAAAAGTTTAAAGTTTACCGATTGGGCTCCTAAGAAGAGAACACGGCAGTACAAAGTAAAGGGGGACCTAGCAGCTCCGGCTCGCCACCACGCTCCAAGAGGTGAAGTCCAAAACGGAGGCGTGTGACTCAACTTCTTCGATCTCGCATTGCTCACCTTGGCGGTTTAAGCTTTGGGGCTGAGGGTTTAGGGTTTCCAAGCATCCCCTTCAATCACGGCTTTCATAAACGGAAACCCCGAAAAACAAAAGGCTACATAAAAGGTAATGTAGGGGCCTTAATAATTAGAATAGGGTTTTGGGGTAAATTATACTATAGTTATAACAAGGAACCCACAAAATAGTATAGGTAATCATTCAGGTCCCTATAGTACTATTGCGGTACCTGGTCACTCTTGGAGCAGCAGCTACTGCTTTGCTTCTGACCCATGGCTCCAGTCTTGGCAGACAGACTTGGCTGACTTCTGAACCCCTCCTAAAGGTTTAGGGTTGTTTAGGGTTTAGGGTTTAGGGCTTAGGGTTTAAACTTTTAGCCTACTTTTTGTGGCTCATAGAGAAACCCAAGAAGTTAAAGTCCTAAGAGCCAACCAGAAGAACGCCAAGAAGAGGTGGCACAAGATCCTATTCCATAAAAACAGCCTTTGCTCCTGTGAACAGACTCGAAGCTATATTTTTGAAAGTTGTTCGGTGTGATCTCTACGCGCCGCAGATCATACGGCTTACCCGTCCGCAATCAATGCCCGAACTAGGCGAACTAGGCTTCTGCAACTGTCGCATGGATTCCACTGGAAGGGGTCAGCTTGTGCTTTGGAGCCGTTCTGTACCGATGCGGCGCACGGCCTCTGCGTCATGAATCCACTTCTCTTGACCCTAAACCCTGAACCCTAAACCCCTAAACCTTAAACCCCTAAACCCTAAACCCTAAACCCTAAACCCTAAACCCTCAACAACTGGCGCCTTTCATCCCAACCCCAAACCAGGCCACTAAATCCCAAACCCTACGACCCCAACCTAATCCCTCAAAGCCTGAACCCTGAATAAAACCCCAAACCCCAAAACCCTGAACCCCAAGCCCTAAACCCTAAACCCTAAACCCCAAACCCCAAACCCCAAAACCCTGAACCCCAAGCCCTCGGCTGTGGATCCCAAGTTCCAACATCCTAATGGAGGCCCTTAGGGTTTAGGGTTTAGGAGTTTAAGGGTTTAGGGTTTAGGGGTTTAGGGTTTAGGGTTTAGGGGTTTAGGGCCTTAGTAATCAGAATAGAGTTTGGGGGCTGGTTGTAGTATGATTCTATGGAAAGGAACCCTGAGAAATGGTGTTTCGGATCCGAACCCTAAACCTCAAGCCCTAAACCCTAAACCCGAAACCCTAAACCCTGCCTTAAGAACCCAAAACCTACTTTTTTGTAGGGTCCCTATAAATCCCATATTAGGGTTTAGAATAAGAACCTACAAAAAGGGGGTTTCGGGTTCTTAAGGTGAACACTAAACCCTAAACCCACTGGGACCTTCCCACCACGAAGGAGTGCTCGGAGCTAGTCTCACTGCAGACGTCGCAGTCTGCTGGGAGCCTCCTGCATTCGTTGTTGCTTCCGTGGTCGTGCATTTTAGGGTTTACGGCTTAGTTTAGGGTTTAGGGTTTAGGGCCTTACATGTTCTTTCAAGCCGTTTTTGTGCGGTATATCACGGCACTCAAACCTCTACTTATATCTGCCACAGACTACCACTAACCTTTTTCGAGCAGGGATCCATCTATGCTGCCACTGCAGAACTGTGAAGTTAGCTTCAAAAACTAGCTTGGCATGGTCTTCCTAAACAGAAATGGGAGTTTCCGAAAATTAG
>CAJNDV010013448.1:62963-76091 GCA_905221635.1 Symbiodinium sp. CCMP2456
AAACCCACAAACCCCCAAACCCCCAAACCCCCAAACCCACAAAGCCACAAACCCCCAAACCCCTCAAACCCACAAATCCCGAAACCTACAAACCCACAAACCCACAAACCCCCAAACCCCCAAACCCCGAAACCCACAAACCCCCAAACCCGAAAACCCACAAACCCCCAAACCCACAAATCCCAAAGCCCGAAACCTACAAACAGACCAAACCACAAACACCGAAACCCACAAACCCCCAAACCCCGAAACCCACAAATCCCCAAAACCCCGAAACACCTGAAACCCACAAATCCCAAAGCCAGAAACCTACAAACCGACGAACCCCAAAGCCAAAAACCTACACACCGACAACCCCCCGAATCCCACAAAACCCCCAAATCCCGAAACACCGAGCGCTCTGCAGCTTCTTGGTTCTCGGTCACCACGATGGTCCTTAGCCGTGCAACCCCTCGGGGTTGAATCAGGGCTTAGGGCTGAAGGCTTAGGAACTTTAGGGTTTATAGGGCTTTAGGGTTTAGGGTCTAGGAACTTTTGGGTTTAGGGTTTAGGGTTTAGGGTTTAGGGTCTAGAAACTTTTGGGTTTAGGGTTTTAGGGTTTAGAGTTTAGGAGCTTTAGGGTTTAGGCTTGAGAGGTTTAGGGTACCCTCAGGGTTCTATGAGGGTTCTGCACGGCCCTATAGGAGAGTTCTAACAGGTCTAAAGGGGTTCTATCTAGAGCTGTATACAGTTTCGATATCCTAAACCCTGAACCCTAAACCCAAACCCTAAGTCTTAGACCCTAAACCCTAAACCTTCAGCCTAGGTCTTAAACCCTAAACCCTAAACCCAAAGCCTTAAGCCTAAATCTTAAGCCCTAAACCGTAAACCCTAAACCTTAACCCTAAATCTTAAAACCTAAACCCTAAACCTTAAACCTTAAACCCTAAACCCTAAATCTTAAACCCTAAACCCAACGCCCCAAACCTTTTGGTGGAGTCTCCCAGGTTCCGTTCAGGGTTCTACGAGGGCCCGATCCGGGTCTCATAAAGTTTCTTGACCACAAGGGTTGTAGGGTTTTCGGGCTTAAGGGTCTTAGGGTTTAGGGTTTTGGGGTTGAGGTTTTTAGGGTTTAGGGTTTAAGGGTTTAGGTTTTTAGGGTTTAGGGCTTTAGGGCTGCAGGGTTTGAGGGTTCTAAGGTTTTAGGGCTTAAGGGTTTAGGATTTAGGGCTTCAAGGCTTTAGGGTTTTAGGGTTTAGGATTTAGGGCTTTAGGGTTTTAGGGTTTTAGGGTTTTTAGGGCTTCAGGGTTTAGGGTTTAGGGCTTGAGGGTTTAAAATTTAAGTTTAGGGTTGAGGGTGCGACGGTCTAAACTCCAAATGTTATCAATATTTGTTTCACTTGATAATTCATGTCCATTCCAAGTAGTTGTGTAGATCTGTGTAGTAGACTTGAAAAGATCAGGGGAGACAGCAAGCAGCTAAAGACAGCCTGCGCTACTACTGAGAGTATGTCCTGACCCGATAGTAAACCATAGTGCTGACAAGAAGGGGTTAGGGTTTAGGGTTTAGGGTTTATTGGGTCCGCTGGTCGGGTGTATGCTGCACTCCTAAGCCAAGCTTCTGGTGCTTGGATTCTTTCTGACCCGTAAGGAAGGGTCTAAGTTTAAGCTTCATTGCTTCCAGGCATGGGGCTTTTCGGTAGTGGCAAAACCTATTCTGCGTACGTGTGGTGTTCTTTCACAGGGGGAGCGGGGGGGCGCGTCGCCAACCCAACTTCGGAAAACACGAAGGTGTGTTCAGCATAAATTGCCCTAAACCCTAAACCCTAAACCCTAAACCCAAAGTCTTTGAGCCTCAGGCCAAGTGAGGACCAGGAAGGACACTGCTGGCATCATCCTGAACCGCAGCTGTCTGGTGCTTCGTAGGGGATGGGGGAATGGATCCCTATGAGAGTCCCTTAAGGTCCCTCATAGTAGTCCCCATAACCCATTCCCCCATTCCCTACTAAGCACCAGACAGGCAGGGAATCGCCCCCGAGGTCTCATGAGGCATGCAGGGCTGGGAGCTTGAGAGCTGCAGGGCTTTGGGCTTCGAGCTTAGAGTTTTGGGTTGAGGATGGTGTCATGTGTGTGTGAACCCTAAACCCTAAAACCCTAAACCCTAACAGTCCCTAACACCCTAAACCCTAAACCCTAAAACCCTAAAACCCTCAAACCCTAAACCCGAAACCCTAAACTCATGTGTGTGTGTGTGTGTGTGTGCGTGTATGTCTCTGGAGTTAGCTCTGGAAGTCGATGTTTCGGGGGTTGCTTTCACATTGCGCTGCTAGGGGCTTCGGCTACGCCAACGTCGAGCTCTGCCTCTACAACGTTTAGGGTTTAGGGGCCTGAAACCCAAGCAAAGTTTAGGGTTTAGGGTTTAGGGTTTAGGGGCCTGAAACCCAAGCAAAGTTTAGGGTTTAGGGTTTAGGGTTTAGGGTTAACTGGAAGCACCATCACAACCCCTCACCGTCCCAAAACATGTGCTCGGCGGCAGGCCCCTTCAACACCAACAGTTCTCCTGTACCCGAAACCCTGCCACGCCCGAAGCAATCCTCCCCAGCCCGTCCTGTGGTAGGCACCCTCCTTGTCTGCCCAATAGATCGCGGTGGCCAGGATGGACGTAAGGGCAAGGGCAAGCAGGCTGACCAAATAGGTCACCTGCAACAGAGTTCCGGGAGGATCGGGGTGATGTGCAACCCTGAAACCCTAAACCCTAAACCCTGAAACCCTAAACCCTAAAACCCTAACACCCTGAAAACCCTAAACCCTAAAACCCTAAACCCAAAAACCCGCCCTAAGCTCAAAGGATTCCTAATGTAAACCCAACCAAGACCCCCTTTTGAAACGATTTTTTCTTGAAGCCTCAGAGCCAGGAGTTCCTAACTTCAACGGCTTTCTTCTGTCTGGTGCTTAGTAGGGAATGGGGGAATGGATCCCTATGATAGGGTTTAGGGTTTAGGGTTTAGGGTTTAGAGTTTAGGGTTGGGACTAAAGGTCCCTTATAGTCTTATAGTAGCTAGCCCCTATAACCCATTTTAGGGACTACTATAACGGACCTTAAGGGACTCTCATAGGGATCCATTCCCCCATTCCCTACTAGGCACCAGCCGCAGGCATTCTTTCAAGGGTAATCGGTTTCGGCTCGTACCTTCTTTGGGCTTTAGGGTCTTAGGGTTTTAGGGTTTAGGGCTCAGGGTTTAGGGTTTTAGGGTCTAGGGTTTTAGGGTATCAGGGTTTAGGGTTTTAGGGTTTAGGGTTTGGGGCTTTAGGGCTTTAGGGTTTTAGGGTTTAGGGTTTAGGGTTTAGGGTTTTAGCGTTGAGGGTTTGGGGTTTAGGGTTTGGGGTTTTAGGGTTCCGGGTTTGGGTTTAGGGCTTAGGGTTTGGGGTTTAGGGTTAGGGCCTACCTTCTTCGCTGTGTGACCTCAACCCTGAAGCCGGGAGTTTTCGGATGGAGAGTTTCGAACCCCAAATGCATGTATAAACACAAAACCCGTAAAACCCAGAACGCCGAAACACGCCAACAGAATAAACCAACACCAAACCCGACAATGCCGGTGCCGACCGCTTGAGGTACTAAAACCAAACTACGTGCAAAATCCCCCCAAGCCACAGTACCTGAACCCTAAACCCTGAAACCCTAAACCCTAAACCCTGAAACCCTAAACCTAAACCCTTAACCCAAAACCCTAAACCCCAAGCCCTTAGCCCCAAAGCCCTAGACCCTAAACGCTAAAGCCTAGTCGAATTCTTGAGGCCCCTAAACCCCTAAGATCCTGAAACCCTGAAACCCTAAACCCTATACCCTAAAACCCTAAACCCTAAACCCTGAAACCCTAAAACCCTAAACCCTAAACCCTGAAACCCTAAACCCTAAACGCCCCTATATCAAGACACAGAGGTGCGAGGCCAACTTTTGCCTGCCAGGCGAAGCCCACGCTCACGGCCTCCCCGAAGTTCTGGCGAAGCAGGTCCTCACTTCTGCTCTGCTTCTCGGATCTTTGGCTCTTTTGGCTTTTTGCATGTCGGTTTTAGGGCTTTTTGGGTTTAGGGTTTTAGGGTTTCAGGGTTTTGGGTTTATTTTCGGATTCTGGATGTAGAGTTTAAGAGTTTTGGGTTTGGAGGCTTTCTAGAGCCTGTTGGGGTTCGGGTCGAGGTCGACCCCTTGAGGCCCAAAGTAGCCCAAAGCCCGAGAGCCACGTTTTGGGGTTTAGGTTTTACGGTTTAGGGTTTAGGGTTTAGGGTTTAGGTTTTAGGGTTTAGGTTTTAGGTTTTACGGTTTAGGGCTATATGGCCTCGGCGTCCAAGCCCTGAAATCTGAGTCCATTGGGTTTTAAGTTGCGGGTTCCATCATCTTCTGTTGGGGTTTGGCAGCGGCTTTATATAATGCTTCTATGAGGCTTGGTACGGTAGTTCTCTAAATTAAGGTCCCGACACTAGTACGGCACCCTGATAAGACGACCCTAAAACGGACCCTAATTTAGAGAACTACCCACATGCAAGCTACGGACGACCTGGCACCAACCCGCTCCGAACGTGAGCCGGGCGAGCTTGAGATCCGTTGGGACTGGTCTAGTTCAGAGTTTCTAAAGGGGTTTGGGCTTTAGGGTTGAGGGTTTATAGTTTAGGGTCCCATGGAAGATTGAACTCTAAATTCGAAGCTACAGCTCCAAAATGCGGATCTAAAGCCCGCAAGCCTACGCTTCATGCATCCAGTCACCCCACCACAACGGCTGGTGCGTTCATTAACCCCCGTTAAAACTACCACACCCAGAATCAACATCTGGATCTGTTCACATACACCCCTAAACCCTAAACGCCAACTTTACGCTTCTTACGTCAGGGCCCTTATCTATATAGCATATTCCGAAACTAAGGGACCTCATGTCGGGCCTAAACTAACCCTAAACCCCTACCCTTTCTCAACACCAAAGAGAGAGAGAGAGAGAGAGAGAGAGAGAGACAGAGAGAGAGAGAGAGAGACAGAGAGGGAGAGAGACAGAGAGACAGAGAGAGAGCGGGAGAGAGAGAGAGAGTGAGTAAACAAGCAAAGCTCCCAAATGCATTACCCTATTTAAACCCTACACCCCGAAACCCTAAACCCCTAAACCCTAAACCCCTAAGCACGTCGTGCTAAGGGTCCCGGAAAACCCTGAGAGCCCGGCCAAGAAGCGTAGGCGCCCCGCCGCTTGATACCTTGAGTGTGGGGTTTAGGGTTTAGGAGTTTAGGGGTTTAGGGGTGCTTAGGGTTCATGTGGTTGTGGGTTCAGGATTTAGGTCTTACGTTTTAGGAAATCAGGGGGTTTCCTTAGTTTGGGTCT
Organism: Symbiodinium sp. CCMP2456; assembly: GCA_905221635.1. Taxonomy (NCBI): domain Eukaryota; class Dinophyceae; order Suessiales; family Symbiodiniaceae; genus Symbiodinium; species Symbiodinium sp. CCMP2456. The sequence goes on from CAJNDV010013448.1 coordinate 68,303, forward strand.
TCAAGACTTGAAATCTTAATTGCGACCAGAGCAACCCTTGAAGCATTTTTTTGATTGTTACGACTCTTCTTAAGACTGGATAAGCCCTAAACCGTGAGTATTGTCGCCATGATAGACAAGGCGTTGAAGACCTTTGTCCAGCGGAGGCTCTTTTATTTTGGAGGGTAGGGTTCAAGGATTTCCCAGATGACCTGGAGAGTTTACTGCACCCCTACACCAGAGCCCTAGCCCTAAACTCTAAAACCCTACACCCTAAACCCTAAACCCTAAACCCCTAAACCCTAAACCCTAAACCCCTAGACCCTAAACCCTAAACCCCTAAACCCTAAGCCTGAGGAGCCGCGAGGTTTGCGGTCTTTAGGCCTCGGGGCTTTGCAAGCGGCATCGGCTTCGGGCGCCTTCCTCTTTCATACCTTCGAGGCCGCCTCAAACCCAAACCCCTAAACCCAAAACCCAAAACCCAAAACCCTAAAACCCTAAACCCAAAACCCCAAAACCCAACACCCCAAAACCCTAAACCCAAGACCCTAAACCCGAAGCCCTAAACCCACCCTTATCATGGTGGAGTTGAGTAGCCTGTGCTGAGGCATCCTTCCTATTTACCATCCTCTACCTCATTCTTCCATTCCTCTGCAAGCCCAAAGAGCAATGAACCCCAAACCCTAAACCCTAAACCCGACTAAGCAACCCTAAACCCTAAACCCTAAACCCTAAACCCTAAACCCTAAACCCTAAACAACCCTCAACAACCCGAAGCATCCCCACACCCTAGATGGGTAGTTCTCTAAATTAGGGTCCCTGTTTAGATCCCCAATATAGTACGGCACCCTTGTGAAAAGGGACCCTAAAAAGGGACCCTATTTGGGGGTTTCCAAAAATAGGGGACCCTAATATAGCACCCTAAATAGTAGTATCCTTATTATAAGGACCCCAAAATAAGGTACCCCTAATTTTCGGAAACTCCCATTTTAGAGAACTACCCAAACCCTAAACCCTAAACTTCAAACTGGAGCCCAAAACCCTATATAACCCTATATACCCTCTCAATCCAGGATGGATACCTATATACCCTATCGATTCCAGGATGCCACAATGTCGCGTCCACCGTGTCCTGAAGGGCCTTGGGCACCTCAGCTGAGCCATGCTTTGGGCTCTTGAAACTCATAGGGCTGATGACATAAATCCGGCAGTACCTTAAGGACCCTAAACTATGGGGAATTATGGTATAGTGGGGCTTATGATATAAATCCGGCATTACCTTCGAGGACCCGGGTTTAGGGTTGTAGGGTTTAGGGCTTACCTTTAGGACCCGAAACTATGGGGAATTATGGTATAATCCTGATTATGAGTGGTGCAGGATGTATATCACCACCTGTAGGGTTGAGGGTGTAGGGAGCTTGTACTGGACTTTCGAAGTAACCAAGGAGAAACAGGTATAATTGGACTCTGATGAGACGTGCTTTCGCAATTGCTCCTTTAAGGATCAGGTCCAAAAAAGCATTCAGGTATAGTGCTCCAGGGCCCAGCATCAAGTCACAAAAATACGACCCTTATAAAACACTGAAGAGATCCTTATGAAGCCCCGTCGAATCCGGAAAGACCTGCATGAGGCCCTTGCAAAACCTTCAGCCTTCACCATCAACACCGAAGAACCCTACAGACAAACCCTAGGAAGCCTGATCCAACCCACCCCCAAAACCGGGTTTAGGGTTAGAGTTCATGGCATAGGGTTTAGGGTTTAGGGCTTAGGGCTTAACGCTTCTTTTCACCCCGCCACTGTTGCGGTTCCGGTTCCCTTTTCCAGAGGAGCGACCTTGTGACCGAACCGCATGAAGCTCTTCTACGCAGTTCATCAAGTCTGTAATTGTTGCTTATTGTGTTCCAACTGTGCTAAAGTCATCATATCACTAGGGACAGTTAAAAATACAAGTGCAAACCATACACGACAGACGAAAACAAAACAAATGTGCGCTAATACCGGAGACCGGCAGCGTACCTTTCTGTTTCATGTAGGGTTTTAGAGAAAACCCTAAACCCTAAACCCTGAACCCTGAACCCACAAACCCTGAACCCTAAACCCTAAAATCCTAAAGCCCTAAACCCGGAACCCTAAGACCCTAAGCCCTAAGCCCTAAACCGTGGACTTAGTCTAGGACATTTTCAGGTGGGTAGTTCCCGTTGTAGGAGCCGTATAGAATGTCTATATACCTTATAGAAGCCTTGTAGAAGCCCTATATGCCCTAAACCCTAAACCCTAAACCCTAAACCCTACACCCTAAACCCTAAACCCTAAACCCTAAACCGTTGTAGTTTCCTTCAACTTAGACTTCGAAGCCCCCGCCTCGGCAATGGGGCCGAACTTGGTGGGTGCCATGGCCTCGACGAGCAGGGCCATCTGACCGCCTAGGCTTCAGGGTTTTAGGGTTTTAGGGCTCTAGGGTTTTAGGGTTTTAGGGTTTAGGCTTTAGGGTTTTAGGGTTCAGGGTTTCAGGGTTTCAGGGTTTTAGGGTTTGGGGTCTTAGGTTTAGGGTTTAGGGTTCGGAGCCTGGGGCTTAAAACCTTGGGGGTTTAAACAGTCGCAGTAGGATTTTAGGGCTGACAGGGCTGCGAAACCTTATTCTCAGGACTCTACACCCTCAACCCCCCTCAACCCTAAACGCTAAACTGTCAACCCTAAACCCAACACCCTCAACCCTAAATCCTCAACCCACTCCAAACCCTACCCTAAACCCTAAACCCTAAACGCTAAACCCTCAACCCCCCTCCACACCCTAAAACCCTAAACTCCGGACCCAGGGCTGTCCTCTACGGCTAGCAGGATTTAGACTGGAAGTTCATGGGTTTAGGGGTTTAGGAGTTTAGGGTTTAGGGGTTTAGGGGCTTAGGGCTTTAGGGTTTAGGGGCTTCGGGGTTTAGGGTTTAGGGGTTTAGGGGTTTAGGGGCTTAGGGGTTTAGGGGTTTAGGGGTTTAGGGTTTGGGGGTTAAGGGGCTTAGGGGTTTGGGGGCTTAGGGGTTTAGGGGTTTAGGAGTTTAGGGTTTAGGGGTTTGGGGGTTTAGGGCTTAGTTTGCACTGAGGGGTGAAGGTCTGGTTTTGTGGCATACAGTGTTGGGTCTAGGGCTTAGGGGTAGGATTTAGGCTTAAATTGCCCGTAATTCCCTAGACGAAAGCCATGGCAGATGGCAGGTAAGCCGCGTGACCCCACAAAAGGTTTCCTGTACTGGCTTCTATGAGGGAAATAAAGTTACTATAACTTAAGTTCAATCAGAGCTGCTATATGGGTTATTTTGGGGGGGATGTTCTGCCGGGCAACTTACATGTTCACTTTGACAGGAGCGCCTTCCTAAAATCACTACTCGTTCTTGAACCCTAAACCCCTTAACCCTAAAATCACGACTCCTTCTTGAACCCTAAAGCCTGACTTCCCGAGCTGGGCGGCCATCATGCAGTGGCCACTTCTGGGCCAATGCCGCCTCTCTCCTTAGCAAGGTCGAGGAGGAAACTTCCTAAACCCTAAACCCTAAAACCTAAACCCTAAACCCTAAAACCTATACCCTAAACCGAGGGCTTTGCTGTTCATTCTTGCGGCTCAAGGATTCAGGGCTTCGGGTCTCCGTTTTGCAAGGTGCTATTCGAGGTTTGGGTGGGCTGTACTTAAACGCTCAGAAGCCTTAAAGCACCCCAAAGCTCGATCAAGAGCCCTAAACCCTAAACCCTAAATACCCTAAATACCCTAAATACCCTAAATACCCTATGTTTGCTTCCATGATTGCTTCCATGATTGTGGTCTGCCTGGGCCTCTCTGCCTGTCTCACTCTTTCTCTCGCTGTTTCTTTTGCCGTGAGAGATATTTAGAGTACGTTCCTGTAGAGCTGCATGCAGTGTGGACAGTGTGGACGAAGTATCGCCGACAAACTAGGGTTCTGAGGACATCCCAAGCCCTGGCAGGATCTTGCAGAAGTCCGTATCCTTTCCACCACCCAACACTGACACGACCACGATGATACAAACGACCAGCACAAGCACCAGAACAAGCACCAGTACCAGCACTGCCAACAGTGCCTGCACTTCCGAAGCTACACTCGCCTTGCTTGCAGAAAATCACAGCACCACTAGGCTTGCTCTTGCTGCCCCTGTTGTTGACAACAGGTCGAGGAATACTGCAGGATTTACGGTTTGAGATTTGAGCTGCAGAGGGCTCTAGCCTTGTTTACCGAGCACTCCGCTGACTCGAGATCAGAGCAGACACAACCAGACCCAATGGGTTTAGGGTTTAGGGCCCTAAACCCTAAACCTTAAACCTCTAAACCTTAGACCCCTAAAACCTAAACCCTAAACCCCTAAAGGCCCTGATCCCAAATCTTGGGCCCAGCTCAGAGCCGAAGCATTTAAGAAGCCCAAACGCCACACAAAGGTTTGATTAGGGTTTAGGTTTAGGGGTTTAGGGTTTAGGGTGTAGGGTGTAGGGTGTAGGGTTTAGGGTTTAGGGTTTAGGTTTAGGTGTTTAGGGTTTTGGGTTTGTGACGCGCCACAAATCCAATGAGTGCAAGAGGTCGTTAACACGCTCGCGGCACCTGCACACCACGCAGTACGATTTCAGGCTTTACCTTAAGGACCCGAAACTATGGGAATTGTGGTATCGTCCTTCTTATGGGTAATGCATGATTTTTATCATCAGCCGTATTAGGGCCTTGGTTTAGGACGTATCTTTTGGCCTGATATGTTGTGGCGTAGCTTCCCTTTCGCTTAAGATCTCCGGCTTCGATTTAGGGTTTAGGGTTTACGGCTTACTTCGGTTCTTGTTTGAGGAGGTTCTTTTCCGACTGCGTAAATCGGGCTTAGGGTTGTAGAGTTTAGGGAGTCAGTGCAGTCTCCCAGTTGTCACACCACTGGTACCGCCCTGACTACAGCCCGAAGTGAGGTAAGTACCAGCCTCGAAACCGTCAGGCATAGCATGCAAAAGCTAAACCCCAGACCCGTAGACCAACAGAAAAATCTTAACCCGGCCTTGGGATTTGGTGGTTGGGGCGGGGGCTTGAGCGCTGAGCTGAATATATCTTACTGCTGTCATTGCCTATCACTGCTGGCTGATGTTGCGAACTCGATTGCATCGGCTTTTACAGCGTTTCATACACTTCGGGGGCAGAACGCCTCGGTGGCGTCGGTATTTTCTGCGGGTGGATTTCCACGTATTCGCAAGCGCCGAAGGCATCGGTATTTACACGGTTTTCTGTGCTCTCCATGTTTCAACGGACTTGTACATCAAGGACAGTTCTTTAATCTGTAGGCTTATTTTTACCATAATGCTGTAAATTGCAACACATCGCGTAACACAGGAATTTGTGGTTGGTTGGTTTTCGCTGTTTCTACACACGTATCCGAATACGTTTTACAGAAATGCGGTTGTGAATGCTTCGGGCATTTGCTTTGAATGCTTCAAGCATTTTGCAGCTGCTGGATGTGCCCAAAATGGCAATGCAAGTACACCGTACTTATGTTTGTATATGTTATATACACATAAGTACAGCAACAGTAACAGCAATGTATGTCGATGTCGAAGGCATGCGAAGGAAAGGAAACACGGCAGAGAGCGAATGAGGTCTTTCCAAGTTCTCCCCCTCTTACGCCCCTCCCCGCCCCGACCCACTCACCCAGCTGTAGTTATCCCTTGTATGCTTACGTGTATATGTGTACATGTCTCTGTTTCAAGTTCATCCTGCGGCAAGGTTCGCAAGTCTGGCTTCAAGTGGGTTTGCCAGTCAGTGGAGGCCGCCAACTCATGGTGGAAATCGGAGTCTTCCCTTTTTGCGAATCTCTTCAGATTCGTGGGTTTGGGATTCCTTAACCCCCAATTCCTAGACCATGTTTTGAAAGCCGCCCAACCTCGAAGGAGTATAATACCGAACAGCATCCCAAGACATCTCTTCAGGATACCTGGGCCCCCAACCAGATGAGAACACGAAGCCCCAAACCCCTGAACTTTAACCCTCAACCCCCCAAACCCCCAAAGCCTAAACGCTAGACCCTTCATGAGCCCTACGCCTGAAATCCTAAACCCCAAACACTTGGAGGATCATGGGACTTAGTAAATAAGGTTATAAGTCCCTTAATTGGGGTTATATGTAAATATAAGTATAGTTACCTTAATTATAACCCTACTTCCTAAGTCCCATGATCCTTTAAACAAAGAATGGCCCATCCGAGTCTGGCGCTCGGCCATGACAACGGCCGGGTGCCCGTTGCTTGCCGGAGCAATGGTGACCTGGATGGAGGATTTGGGCGGTCGGCCCTCAACTCTCAAGCCCTAAACCCCAAAGCCCTAAAGCCTAGACCCTAAACCTAGACCCAACAGTTTCTGATTTAGGCAACAACTCTAAAACCCTAAAGCCTAAACCCTAAACCTAGACTCAACAGTTTCTGATTTAGGCAAAGAACATCTAAGTCAGATGGCAGCAAGTGCCCCTCACTCTAAAACCCTAAAGCCTAAACCCTAAGCCTAGACCCAACAGTTTCTGATTTAGGCAAAGTGCCGCGAACATCTGAGTCAGATGGCAGCTCGTGCAACTAGAAGTGAAGGGCCCTTTCGCGAGCTCGAGCTCTTACTCTTTAGTCTGAATAGCTCGCATCTTTGTGTTCACTTGCCTTAAACCCTAAACCCTCAAATCCTAATCCTTAAGCCCTAAAATCCTAAACCCTAAAACCCTAAACCCTAAAATCCTAAACCCTAAACCCTAAACTCCTAAAGCCTAAAATCCCTGGACCCCTAAACCCTCAAATCCTAAACCCTAAAACCCTAAACCCTAAAGGTTTTGAGGTTCCGGCTGGTTGGGTAGTGAACAAGTTCTTTCGGCAACCATAGAGGCTGGGACTTGATGCCTAGGTCCTCACTGCGTCTCAACTCGACCTAAGGTTTAGGGCTTAGGGATTAGGGTTTAGGGTCTAAGGATTAGCGATTAGGGTTTAGGGATTAAGGTTTAAAGTTTAGGGATGAAGGTTTAACCCTAAACCCTAAACCCTAAACCCTAAACCCTAAACCCTAAACCCTAAAGGTTTAGGGATTAAGGCCGAGGGATTAACGATTCGGGTTCAGGGTTTAGAGGAGACCACAGGGCGTTTCCTGAGAAGTTACCCAGCGGTTTAGGGTTTCGGGTTTAGGGTTTAGGGTTTAGGGGTTTAGGGTTTAGGGTTTAGGGTTTAGGGTTTAGTCCTGGCAGCCTGGAAGGCAGCACGGCCTGAACCTTTGGACCCAGATGCCCGAATACTTATAGGGGCCTTTATAGTTAGAAGGGTTTAGGGTTTAGTGTTTACGGTTTTAGGGTATACTATACGATTACTATAATCAGGAACCCCCAAAAATAGTCTAGAGTTTCCGCAGATAAAAGGTACCTTCGGTTTGGTTTCCTTAGAATAAGGGTCCCACCAATTAGGGTACTATATATATTAGGGTCCCCTATTTTCGGACACCCCCATATGGACCCAGATGCCCGGATAGGCTTGGACATACGGAATTTACAGGAAAGTCAAACAAACACACACACACACACAGACACACTGCGCAAATGGATTGGCAACTCGATATCTGTTGTCCGAAGAACATCAAAACAGACTGTCAGGAATGGAAGTAGCACCGGTGCTTTGAAGTAACCAGGGAGAAAAAAGTATAGACTTGTATTTCATCACGGTTCCTTTGAGGAACAGGTCCCCCCAAAAAAGGCATTAAAGTATGGTAATGGTTCCTTTAAGGAGCAGGTCCCCCCCAAAAAAGTATTAAAGCATGGTACTCCAGAGCCC
>CAJNDV010013459.1:0-14727 GCA_905221635.1 Symbiodinium sp. CCMP2456
AAGGGTAAGGCAGGCCGAGGAAAGCGGGGCTGGGCAAGGAAACCTTGTCAACGCTGTCCGAACGCACCCGGGGATCAATTCAGGAGAGGAACCCAGAGCCACCGATAACCTTCTTAGGCCCCTGAACTGAAAACCCAACGGAAGTGCGCAGGATTGGCCTTCGGCGGGCCAAAGGCGAGGGCCAGACCCCGCTCGTAAAGTCCAGGAGACGGGGGAGGCCGAGGAAGACAGGTCTGCGAAGGGGAGTCCTGCAAAAACCACACCTGGCTGAACTGGTATGAAAATATGTACAATCTGTACACAGCAAAACTGATCACTGCACGACCAAGGCGGCTTGCGGGTAACGCGCCGCCAGGGAAATTGACCAATCCACAGCTAAAGCCGCCGACGGGAACAGAGGAACGAGGCAGCCTGCCGAACCCACAGTAGGCCGCACCCGTCCTCTCTCGCCCCACCAGCGCTCTGGCCATGAAGTCTATCCCCTTGCGAGGCGTTACCTCAGCTTCAGCAGTCACGTCGGCCCATGCGGCCCGTCCAGCGAAGTCTTGGGAGAGAGGTCCTCGTCGTCGTCCTCTATCAGCGCTGAGACCGGGGGCTTGGAAGGGTCGATGCTCTGGATGAGCCCAGCTCGGCCCCCAAAGGGCTGCAAAGCGCGGTTCATCATGAGGTTGGCAGCGATGCCCCCTCCCAGATGCTCGGTGTGTGCCGCCGTCTCCAANNGGCGCCACCCTGGCATTGGGCGAGATCGATGCAGATGCCTTTAAGAAAGAGCTTCCTGGGGATGGCATGTATGGGTCTCGGAGAACCGGGTCGTGGTAGGCCTCGGCATGGGGTTTGGGCCCTGCATCGCCCAATCGCACTTCTCCTGCGGCTCCACCGCTCATAAAGGGATCCGGTGGAAACTGCCGGGGATCCAAATGCCAAGCCTGCGGATTGCCCTCGCCCCCAAAGTGTGGGAGTCCATGTGCTGCCGGGAGTCCGGGCGGCGGCCCCGCTCTCGACGGGGGTCCATCCGCCATGGGCACATCTGCAGCCATCGCCGCCTGAGCTGCCCTCTGGAGAATCGCGGATGCGTCGTTGCTTTCCTGTTTCCGCCACGACTGCAGCATGCCCGCGACATTCAAGTCGTCCTGCTGCGTCTCCACAACTCCGCCTGTCTTCCACACTCTCAAGAGGTCGGCCCTTGCCGAAGCTTGGGCCACATTGGCTTCGTCTTGTAATCTCGCCATGTCCTTCTGAAAGCGGCTGTATTCGCGCCGGTAAGAAATCTCCAGATCCTGCTCGTATTTCCGCCAGAGCTCCTCTCGCTTGCTCACAGCACTGCCAAGGCTGAGCACACGCTGCTCTGTTTTCCTCGTACTGTTCAAGGCAGCCTGCAAAACTTGGGTCAGGCCTCCATCCCCAGCCTCGGGGTCCATGTCCCGCTGGTCTGCCCATCCAGACTTGCCGGTTCCTTTGTGCGCATGCATCCCGGCGCTGGCGTCGTAGGCTGGGAATCTGCTCGTCGACGGTGCTTGCTTGTCCTTCCCATCCCCTTTGGGGGTCTGCCGCGCACCTCGCCACAGACGATATGATCCAGGAGAGGACTGCTGCTGCCAACTGCCACCTTCCCATTTCTGCCCCCTACCCATGGAGAAGGCTTCTGGCGGCGGCTTCGCGTGGTGGTTGAACACGCCCCTTAGATCCGGCCGACGAGGAGGTAACCCCACGGCCACAGCAGCTTGAATCCGTAGACGCGATGTCGAGCGCCTCTTCCGCAGTCGCCTGTGCCAGCGAGGGCTGCGGGGATGCCGAAGCCCAATGGCTTCGAAGACGTGCGGCCTTTGCGCGCACTGGGGCCCTAAGCAATCCCCACCTGACGGGGGTGTTCTCGAGCCCTTTTGGGGGCCCAAAATACCTACAAAGTGGCTTCATAGTATAGTATATACTTTTGGGGCCCCAAATACCTACAAAGTAGCTACCATATTACTACTTGGGCCCTTTGAGATCCGATTTCTCAAAGACCAAAACCGCTTGGTTTAGAGCTGACCTTGGGGACCAAATGAACCTTATAAGTAGGGACCCTATACCCTTATACTATGAATCCCCATATGGTATATGAACCCGAAAACCTTTTGGGGTTCATTTCGTCCTTAAGGGAGGGCTTGCCCTTGGAGTCGGAGGCTATGGCGACAGCCGGGGCAGCTGCAGATTCCTTGCCGACAGAGGTCATGGTGTGACTTGAACGGTGGAGTTTCGGCTTGTGGGGTCGGGCTTTAGGCTTCCGAGGCGTTGAGGGTTTAGGGTTCGGTGGTATGTTACGATGTTGGCAATGTTGTGGCTGCTTGTGTTTGGTTGTTGAATGGCTATTACTGCTTTCTTCTGCGACTCTGTTTCTTGGTGGTTTAGGTTCTGTATCATGCTGGGCCTGCGGCTTTCGGGTCATTGAGCTTGGTGGTTTCTGCGGCTGGGCTTTAAGTTTGAAGCGAGGCCGGTTTAGCATGCTTTTTGGGACTCAGGGTTTAGGGAACCCTACACCCCTAAACCCTAAACCCTAAATGAATTAGGGTTGATGCCACAGTGCCGCGGGAATACCAGACTTTAATGGGGCAGATTGGAGCCATGAAGCAAATCAACAGCGGACTGGCTATTTCAGTGCTTAGGGTTTGGGGTATAGGACCTAGGTGCAATCAGGTGTGGTGTATAGGACCTAGGTGCAATCGGGTTTGGGGTATAGGGCCTAGGCGCAATCTAACATTTTCCGGCGTCTTGTCTCAGATCTCCGATCCCAAACTTGTTTAACAACCTTGACAAGGTGAAACCGTTTCGGCCTTGTTCCGAAGGTCTTGTCCAATATGCAACTGCAGAAGGCTACGCACGAAGATAACATGCAGTCAAAGACAGGTGGATGACCCTGAGACAGGTGGATGACCCTAACCCTAAACCCTAAACGCTAAACCCAAGCCCTAAACGACCTACACACTCACGCATACTCACGCGCAGACGTGTACACACTATGAGGCAGGCACAGGTGCTGCTGCCATCACGGCTACAACACAGAGGCCCTCATGCCCATCTACATTTACGTGTGCCACGTGTCCCATGCCTGTATCAGACGATCGGCTTGCCTGTCACATATACCCTAAACTTTAAACCCTAAACCTATATCTACATAAGACAAGCCCAACTATGCCCCTAACTTTGATTGATTTCCTTGACAGGAGCCCTTAACTTGAATTGGTTTCCTTGGCAAGAACCCTTAACTTGAATTGATTTCCTTAACAAGAGCCTTTAACAAGAGCCTTTAACTTAATTTGAAGGTCCTTAACAAGAACCCTTAACTCGAATAGTTGTCCTCAACAAGAGCCCTAATCTTAACTTGAAATTCCTTAACCCAAAGGGTCTAAGCAGTAATGTGGCAGCTACTTTGCAGGTATTTGGGCCCCAAAAGCAAAAGCTATACTATAACTTGGACCCTCTGGGTAACGAGAACCCTTAACAGCGTAGCTTCTGCAGGCGCCACATCCATCGGCCTTCCTGGAGGCCTTTTCTGGCTTCAGGCTGTAGGACTTCAGAGTCTACTGGAGTCTACCGGGTTAAGGTTCAGGGGTTTAGAGGTTTAGAGCTATGGTATTGGGGGTGTCATAAGAGTTCAGAGTTGAGGGATGAACAGGGGGTTTTGGTGTTCTGGGGTTGTGGATAAGGTTTCGGCATGCGGTTTAGGTTTTAGGCACAGTCCTCCTCAAGCAACGTAGATGCGTGGCAGGGCCACCCCGAGAAGGTCGCATATTATGTAGCCAAGTTGGGTGCGTCTGCAGTGCGACAGATGTGATGAGAGGACCGCCGCAAGCTGTGTAGCTTGATATGATTAGCCCAGTCTACGTGGTGCTGGCAAACGGGCATAGGTGGTATAGGCAGTAACGGGAATGGTGGTATGTTGCCGTGCTTTGTTCGGACGCTCCGAAATTCCCGGTGGGTAGAAGCACTTAGTGGTGTATACTGCGGGCCTCTATTGTCGCAGTTCGGGTCGTTTTCACCTGCTGACTGACCTACATGCCCCAGGTGTGAGCCCCAGGTGTGAGGGTCTGGGGTTTAAGGTTGTAGGGTTTGGTGTTTTCAGGGTTTGGGGATCAGATATGGGAGTTTCAGAAAATTAGGGTACCTTATTGTTGGGGTCCTTATAATAAGAATCCTATTATTTAGGGTACTATAGTAGGGTCCCCTATTTTCGGAAACCCCCATATGTGTCAGAGGGGCTCTTAGTGCTTTGAGTTTTCGGCAGGAAAAGCAGCACGATGTTTTGGTTCAAAAGCATCGGATCCGGTCCTGCTACTGGTTTAGCCACTGACACTGCTGCTGGTCTTGTTGCTTCCATTGCCGTCAAAGATAGCGTTTGGAGCTACAGCCGAAAGCCTGCACAGTAAAACTGAACCCCAAACCTTTTTCTCGAAATCCAGACAGAGAACCTCGGACCTCCTGCAACCGTACAATTCCGACATCATAGGCCTAAACCGAAACCCTAAACCCTAAGCCCAAAAGCCGCCCTGAGCCCTGGGTCCTGAGCCCTACACCCGGAGCCCTAAACCCCAAGCCCGAAACCCCAAACCCCAAACCCAAAACCCAAGGCCAGAGCCCTGAAGAAAGAACCCCAAGCAATCTGCGAGAACCTGCGAAGCAAGCGCTTCGTGGTGGGGCGGCAGTGCGGCGCTGAGAATTTCCTGGGGGGTTTTACCGATGGGAGCAGGGTTACCTAAAGGGCTCCTGAAAGGGTTCCTTCAAATTATCTATAAAGGGATCTAAGGGGGGGGGGGGTTAGGGTTTCTTAAAGGATCCTGGGACTTGGTAGGGTTACAAATATGGAACCCGAATTAAGGTACTTATAACCTCACTTACTAAGTCCCATGATCCTCCAAAGAAGGGTTCCCGTTTAGGAAAGGGGGTTTGCCCGAGGCTGATTCAGAGAGCCCGATCGTGTTCTTTACAAGCGGCTCTATGAGGTTTTACAGCTTCTACGCTTTAGGGGCTTAGGGTTGAGGGTTTAGGGCGTCCATGAGATTTACCATATTGTACATACAGGTTCTTCAAGGACTCTAGAACGTGACTGGTTTCAGGTTTGCGGGTTTTGGGTTATTGAGGCACAGGGTCTTTACTTTTACGTCAGAGCTTTAGAAACAGCTTGGTTGGGTTCTGGGGTTTTGGGTTGTAGGTTTCCTTTATGTTGTTTAGCGTTTAGGGTTTAGGGTTCAGGTTCGAGGGGGCATTTAAGTATACCCGCCCTTTCTTTTAGGCATTGAACTGATTACTGACAGACAGTGGATGTGTTGTTGCAGCAGTTTTTACTAGTTATTAAGGCTATGAATAAACCCATTCAAATTTGCCCGGTCATCGAAGTTTTTGGTACGAAAGCGCATGAAGTACTTCTTCGGTGAGTGTAGTAAACAAACAATACCAAGCCCTTGAGCTAGATTCACATCACAAGCCTCATTTACCCCGAAATCCCAAAAGCACCCATAACATCATATATCCGAACCGTATACTCTCATAGCACTCCGAAATCCAGATGAAAGCTCCATATCGATCCGATGCCCTGTTTGCCAAGAGCCCTAAACCCTAAACCTCCAACTCTGAACCCAAAGACCCTAAATCCCTAAACCCTAGACCCAGAGCCCTCCACCCTAAACCCCAAGCCTTGAACCCAAAACATCAACCTTACAACACTCTAAACCCTGAACTCGTAACCCTGAGCGCCAAAACGCAAATCCCAAGGACAGTTTAAACTCTAAACCCTAAACTCGTAACCCTCAGCCCCAAAATGGACAGTAGGCCCCAAAATTTCAATCCCAAAAGGACAGTTTCAGAGAAACCCTAAACCCTAAACCCAAAAGGACAGTTTCAGAGCAGCTCTTCAGCAACATGGATCTCATTGCGGCCTCCCCAAGGCCGAGCCATTCAAGGGATTTTGGGGGGCGAAAAGACTGGGGTGAAGGGTGGTTTAGGGTTTTTGGGTGTTTTAGGGTTTTTAGGGTGTAGAGGTTTAGGGTTCATGTTTTTTCGGGTTTAGGGTTCAGGGCGGTTTAGTGTCGAAGCTTTGGAGCAGTTTTGCATAGAAGGCATTAGCAGAACGTTGCAACATCTTGTTCCATGTGCCCTGAGGTATGAAGCTCGGGGGATTCTCGGGTCAATCATCCTTGACCCGTGTTCCAGCTTTCCTTGCTTAAGTGTAAACTTGTTCAGGAGACGAGTGATTGTACAGGAGTTTAGGATTTCTGCAAAGTCATGTCGCACAGTCCGCGCCCGTGACAGCCTGCAAAAATGTCGTGAAAGGATATGCAGGGTTCTTCAGGCTCCCAAACCTTAAACTTTAGGTAGGAGAGTGGCCAAGGGGTCTTGCGATTCTTGTTATCTGCGCTTCTAGGGCCGGTAAGGCCTTCCATTAGCCCAGGATCCAAGTCCCTCTTAAGCATGCCTTAACCTGCCAAAACCTGCTTTTTTGTAGGGTCCCTATAAATTCCATATTAGGGTTTATAATAAGAACCTACAAAAGAGTAGGTTTTGGTAGGTTAAGGTAGCTGAGTCCTCTCCACACTACGATCCCACGTTGCTTGCCTAAACCCAATTCCCCAGTTTATTGGGTGCTGCACGATGCATTGAACCCTTTGGGATAGCTTATACCCCTATTACAATCTGTACCAAAATCTTCTTTAAATTGCTTGACTGGACTATTCAGGACGCTATGTTAAATCTTGAAAAGCTTCATAAAGCCTTGCAAAGTCCTTTCCCTAGCGCCCGATATTATGCCCACAAACCACCGAAGCCCCTGTCCCTTAACCCTGAGCGCTAAGCCCTTATCCTTTATAAGTCCTGAACCCTGATCCTTCATGAAACCTAAACACCAAACCCTAAACCCTAAAAGCCCTAAGCCCTAAACCGTTAAGCCCTACAAACACCAAACCCTAAACACTAAAAGCCTTAAACCCTAAACCATTAAACCCTATAAACACCAAACCCTAAACCCTAAACCGTTAAACCCTATAAACACCCAACCCTAAACCCTAAAAGCCCTCAACCCTAAACCGTTAAACCCTACAAACACCAAACCCTAAACCCCAAAAGCCCTAAACCCTACACCGATAAACCCTACAAGCACCGAACCCTAAACCCTAACAGCCCTAAACCCTAAACCGTTAAACCCTATAAACACCAAGCTCTAAACCCTAAAAGCCCTAAACCCTGAACCGTTAAACCCTATAAACACCAAACCCTAAACCCTAGAAGCCCTAAACCCTAAACCGTTAAACGCTACAAGCACCAAACCCTAAACCCCAAAAGCCTTAAATCCGAAACCGTTAAACCCTACAAACACCGAACCCTAAACCCTAAAAGCCCTAAACCCTAAACCGTTAAACCCTATAAAACCACCAAACCCTAAACCCCAAAAGCCTTAAACCCGAAACCGTTAAACCCTACAAACACCGAACCCTAAACCCTAAAAGCCCTAAACCCCAAACCGTTAAACCCTATAAACACCAAACCCTGAACCCTAAAAGCCCTAAGCCCTACACCGATAGACCCTACAAACACCGAACCCTAATCCCTAAAAGCCCTAAACCCTACACCGTTAAACCCTATAAACACCAAGCTCTAAACCCTAAAAGCCTTAAACCCTGAACCGTTAAACCCTATAAAAACCAAACCCTAAACCCTAAAAGCCCTAAACCCCAAACCGTTAAACCCTATAAACACCAAACCCTAAACCCTAACAGCCCTAAACCCTAAACCGTTAAACCCTGGTATTAAACACAAAAGCCCTAAACCCGAAACCGTTAAACCCTATAAACACCAAACCCTAAACCCTAACAGCCCTAAACCCTAAACCGTTAAACCCTGGTATTAAACACCAAACCCCAAAAGCCCTAAACCCCAAGCCGTTAAACCCTATAAACACCAAACCCTAAACCCTAAAAGCCCTAAACCCTAAACCGTCAAACCCTATAAACACCAAACCCTAAACCCTAAACCCTAAACCGTTAAACCCTGGTATAGTCGCAGGGTTTCAGGCTCGTTGGGGTTTGGCCCGCCCTGTTGGAGGCCGAGGATCGCAAGAAATGCGGCGCATGCGGAAGTGCCGCTGGGCCCAGGAACTTTAGGCACTTTAAGGGCTCCCCAAAAGGGTGCCTGCAAGGGCTCCTTTTGGGCTTGCTTTAAGGGTTCTTTTTGGGCTTCCTTTAAGGGCTCCTTTAAAGGGTGCCTTTGAGAGTTCCTTTTGGGCTTCCTTTAAGGGGCTCCTGGAAAGGGTGCCTTTTAAAGGGTTTAGAGTTGGAGACTTAAGGTTTAGGCTTGAGCTTGGGTCCTGCAATATCAGGATTCCGCCTGAGGACTCATGCGGTAGCAATACTGCCTATGACACTGGTCTTTTCCCAAACCCTAAGCCCTAAACCCTAAACCCTTAAACCCCTAAACCCTAAACCCCAAACCCTAAACCCCAAACCCCAAACCCTAAACCCTAAACCCTAAACCCTAAACCTATTCATTTTGATACCTTATTGAGCCGAGGTCGCAGGACTTTGGGCAACCGCAGCTGCCATGTCAGAGCGGCCGAAACGGGGGCAGTGCCAGCCATCCCCAAGTTCCCTTGTCAGCAGGAGATGGGAGTTTCCGAAAATTAGGGTACCTTATTTTGGGGTCCTTATAATAAGGATCCTACTATTTAGGGTACTATATTTGGGCCCCCTATTTTCGGAAGCCCTTTGATCCGATAGCAGAGGGTTTTAGGGTTTCGGGTTATTGAGAGGGCTTTAGGGTTTAGGGTTAGAGGGTTTCGGGTTATAGGGTTTAGGGTTTTAGGTTTTAGGGTTTCGGGTTATAGGGTTTAGGGCTTGGGGTTGAGGGTTTTAGGGTTTCGGGTTATTAATCGGGTTTTAGGGTTTAGGGTTAGAGAGTTTAGGGTTATAGGGTTTTGGGTTTAGGGTTTAGGGCCTTCTTGATCTTGCTTTGGAGAATTTTGCTAGTTACATCCAGCTCTGCCGGTGTAGGGTTTAGGGATGAAGCTTCGGGATGCAGGGAACCAGAGCATACCCTAAGCCCACAACCCTAAACCCTCAACCCTACACCCTCAACCCTAAATCCTAAATCCTCAACCCTAAACCCTCAGCCCTAAACCCTAAACCCTCAACCCCAAATCCTCAGCCCCAAACCCCTAAACCCTACACCCTAAACCCTAGCAGCGGGAACCCTTTAGTTCCAGGGCTCCTTGCAGAGCCGACTCCTAGCAAAGGCTAAACCCATATAGTTATTCCCCAAACCCGAAATCCTAAACCCATATGGCCCATGTATTTTCCCAAGTTAGAAACTTATAAACCCTAAACCCTAAACCCATCTGGCCCTTGTATTTTTTCAGTTTGGAAGGCCTAAATCCCTCCACCCTGGAGCCTTGATCCCTGTGAACTACACCCTCTGCGTTCCTGTCTGGATGCGTTTCTTTGTTCAAAATATTGAAAAACTATGAAGAGGCTCTAGAAAACAGAAGCTTCGATTTGCTGCGGCCTTAGCTGTTCTTACGGGGTAGCTTCGGGCCTGGGGTGTCAGGGTAGCCTCAGCTCGGAATCTCTCGCTCTCTCTCTCTCTCTCCCTCTCTCTCTCTCTCTCTTTTATATTGTGTATATATATAATTATAATATATATATATATAAAATTATATATATATATATATGCGCACCCTAACTTCATGTTCGCCCAGGCAGTCATGTCGGAAAGATCCCCGTACGCGTCATCGCCGAAGCGTGCTGCATTTTTCGCTGTCCCTTGGAGTCAAGAGCAAAGGTAGACCCCTCATTGTTGCCCTTCACATCTTTAAAGAAAGGGCGGTGCTGTCTTGGCAGGATGATCCTTTATGAGGGGAGGGGGGTTTAGGGTTTAGGGTTTAGGGCTTAGGGGTGTTTGGTGCCAAGGGCTCTACAGTAGTGCACAACGCAAGACACTCCCGGGGCTCTCAAAAGGCGAGGAGGTTCAAGCCCAAGGGTGTATGAGGCTGAGAAAGGAAGCAACAAGTACCTATAGTCTCCATTGCGGTTACCTTCTAGGATCCTAGATATAGAATTTGTTTAATCAAACAAAAAGACTCGAATGGAGACTAAAGTGACTAGAGGTACAACAGTGAGTAGAAGTTGCTAGCCCTGAAACCGAGACTCTAAGCCTCACGCTTCGTGAACCGCGAAATGTTGAGCATAAAACGGTTTAAGGTTTAGGGTTTGGGGTTTAGGGTTTAGGGTCCTGGTAGTGGCTATCATAGCTGTTTTTCTCGAGTTTGTTGATTACTGCGGGTATCGCCTTATCATGAAACTCGCCGTTTCCAAGACCAACGTTTCTGTCTGCCACATCGGTGCAATCGCGGCTTTGGGGTTTAGCCTTGTGCGTGCATGATTTCAGAGGTTTGGTTTAGTCTTTGTTGTTCAAGGCAGGTCCGCCCTGTTTCCACAACAATACGGTCGATGGACAAAATCCTGCATGACTTTATATACATAAACTATGGGATTTATGGTACTATACTATATTGGGTCATGCAGAATTTTGTCCATCAACAGTATCATGGGCAGTGGGGTGGGTGGGTTAGGGGGTGCAGGATTTCATGGTTCAGGGTGTTGATTGTTCAGCCCTTCGATCACGTCTCACACACAACAGACAACGTTGGGGTCTTGTTTGAAATTACAGTTGCCGGGCTATAGACCTTGTAGACTCTTGGGCAGCAACGACCAGCCAGGATTCTCAAGACTACAAGGCCTTAACTAAACCCAGAGCCCAAAATCCCCACATGAGCTTAAACCCTCAACCCCAAAGACCTAAACTTAGGACCTAAACCCGAAAAGCCTGAAATCCCAAAGACTTAAAACCCCGAAAGCTTTAAACCCTCATGACTGACATCCTGGAGGCTCCCAGAGCTAAACACTAAACCCTAAACCCTAAACCTTATAAACCCTAAACCCTAAACTCTAAACCCTAAACCCTCTGACATCCTGGATGCTCCCAGAGCGTAGGGGCTCCGCAAGGCATCCCCGAAGCTGCGGAAGCCCTTTCTCCCTACTCCCGCTCTCCAAAAATCTGCACTCAGATGCTTCAGGGGCTGGTTTGGGGTTTGGGGTTTGGGTTTTAGGGTTTAGGGTTTTAGGGTTTAGGGTTTAGGGTCTGGTTGGGGGTTTCCGGAACTTCCTTAAGCTCTGATGCAAGGTCGCATTTCTAAGCCTAGCAACTCTGACATTCCTTGTTTAGGGTTTAGTATTTTAGGGTTTAGGGGTGCCAGTCCGAGGATGAACTCAGCGTTGCCACGCCGGGCGCTTCCACCGCCACGCCGGTCACGCTGCGCAGCCTGCGGTCCACGCCTGACAGCAGGTGCCTTGGCCATCCGGAAGCTCCAACGTCTTGCAAGCTGCTGCGGCCACATATAGTTGCGTTTGTCTCCTTTTTGAGAGCATAACCCTGGGGCTCCAAATAGCCCAATGTAGGTACTACTTACAGACTTCAGACCCCAAAGTAGGTACTATTTGTATACTTGGAGCCCTAGGGTAAAGTTTGTCAACCTTCTCCTGCGGAATCTAAAATGAGCCGCTCGTAAAGTTGAACCCCTGTCCAGATAGGCGGCAGTGGAGTTTCTGGTAACTTGGAGGATCACGGGACGTAACCTAGCAAGGAGGCCCTTGTAGCCTGGGAGTTCATGACAGGGGAAGTTGATAAAAAGTGGTCAGAGCTTGCATTTACCAGACCTTGGCCTTCAAAACTGGCCGAGGACTTGTGCACCACAATGAAATAGAAGCCGAAATAATCTCCAATTTTGCATCCTCAGCAAAATTCTATGATTTTATACTTGACTGGGAACGTACCATTCATACCATAAAATACCACAAAGCCGTATACTAGCTCTGAAGGCCCCTATTCTACCAGGACCTGGCCCGGCAACGCAGATGTCCCACGCACTGCTTCCTTCGGCGTTGGTGCTGCCACCTTCGGCTCGCCATCATCTCGGCTGGCCTTGGCAGAGCGACTCTGCTTGAAAACCCTAAAGGGGCCATGTACCCATATCTATTCCCAAACCCCCCAAACCCTATAAGCCCCTAAACCCGAGTCCCCGAACCCTAAACCCTAATCCACAAACCCTAAACCCTAAACCCTAAACCTTATAAAACCATAAAGTACCTATAGTAATTAGGAAGCCCGATGAGTCGCCTCAGAATAAGGATCTACGGGTACAGGGATAGAGAGACGTAGCTGGCTGACTGACTTGCCCCCTTTGCGGATGTGAGCCTGAGCCCTCAAAGTTTTAGACTCTGAGGCCCAAGAGGGTTTAGGGCTTGGGGTTGTAGGGTTTAGGGTTTAGGGGTTTGGGGTTTAGGGGTTTAGGGTTTAGGGGTTTAGGGTTTAGGGGTGTAGGTTTTAGGGGTTTAGGGTTTAGGGGTTTAGGGTTTAGGGGTTTAGGATTTAGGGTTTAGAGGCCAAACACCCTGACAACTCCAAATTCGAGACCCCAACCCTGACACCTGCAAGCGCGGAACAGTCATCCCCCGACCCTCCTCACCCACACGTTCATATGAGAGCACACAAAGAATATGTGCGTGTATTTATGTACACATACCTAGCCTATAATTATATCTAGGCCTATATCTACGCCTATACACCCACATACAAATACCTAGACCTATATGCCTATGCCTTTACCTAACTATCCATGTGTGTGTATATATATATACACACACACATGGAAAGATAGTTACATAGACGAATGTGTAAAAGCTAGACAGTTAGATAAACGACATTGGACAGATAGATAGATAGATACATAGATAGATAGATAGATAGATAGATAGATAGAAAGATAAATAGATGTATAGATGGATAGGTGGGTCGATAGATAATAGATAGGTAGGTAGATAGATCGATAGCTATATGGATACATAGATGTATAGACAGATGGGTAGATAGATAGATAGATAGATAGATAGATAAACCCATAGATAGAAAAATAGATCGACAGACAGATAGATAGATAGGTAGATAGACGGGTAGATAGATAGACGGATAGATAGAGAGATAGATCGACAGATAGTCAGATGTATAGATAATTTGATAGTCAGATAGATAGACATATAGATAGAAAGAACGATAGATAAATGGATAGATGGATAGATGGATAGGTAGGTCGATAGATAATAGATAGATAGATCGATAGACAGATAGATAGCTATATAGATAGATAGATCGGTAGATAGGTAGATAGTTAGATAGATAGATAGATAGATAGATAGATTGCTAGTCAGATAGATAGGTATACAGATATATAGGTAGATCGACGCAAAGACACCGAAGGTTGGAGCTTCTGGTGGCCGAGGCCCAGCTCGTTGGAACCATGCACCATGTGGAGGTTTAGGGGTTCAGGGTTTTGGGGTTCAAGGGTTTTAAGGGTTTTAAGGGTTTAGGGTTTTAGGCTTTTAGGATTTAAGGGTTAGGGTTTGGGGTTTTAGGGTTTAAAGGTTTAGGGGTCCGGGCTTCGGGGGGGTACTTTTAAGGGCTTGGGGCTGAGGGGTTCAGGGCGTCCAGGGATTTAGGGTTTCGGGGTTTAGGATTTAGGAGGCTCATGGGTGTTTAGGGTTTGTGAGGGGTTGCAGCATTTCAGGGGTCAGAATTTCAGGGGTTTAGAGCGTGGACGTGGATGGCGGGGCTTCAACTGTTCGGGGCTCTGCTGCAAACCCTGAATCCCAAATTCCAAGCCCTGACCGAACCTATCCTCCGAGCCTTAAACTCTTAAACTCCCGGAAGCCCGTCGGGACCATGTACCCATAAGCGTTCCCTTGAAGGGGGTGCTATTCAGGGTTCTGCAAGGGTAACATAAGAGTTTAGGGTATCAGGGTCCAGTTCCCGAATAGTATATACTTTGGCCTTAAAGCAGTCCCTATCTAGATACTTTGGGGTCAAAGTATATACTATTTGGGCACATGGACGCTGAACGATTGTACACGATCGCAGCCGATGTGCTCGCAAAGCTCCATTGGGACGGACGGCCCGGCGACTTAGTATCTTTTTCGCGGCATAATACTCGAGCGGAGACTACTACTCAAGAAGCCCACTTCCCGACGTTTTGGGTTAATGAGCCATCATTATACAGGGATAGCAACCCACTATATAAAGGTATGCATGCCTGGGCTAGCAGAAGACAGGTGGAGGGCGAGTTGCAGGGGCTCGAGACGTCCTGCTCAAGCTGCTTGGATCTGCTGGACCGGAATCTAAGCCCTAATAGCCAAATTCCTCGGGTTTGAAACGGCCGCAAGTCCCTCAAACCTTGTAGGCCCCAACGTCTAAACGCCCCCTCCCCGTCTACATACTCTCTCAACTCTCTCCCTCCGGTTGCCACAACTACAATTTTATTAAGGTCATGCGGTCATGAAATCAAACCCCAAGCCACATGCTAAAGCCCTTGAGACCCTAACCCCCTCAACCCCTTGCGGACCCAAAGCCACCAAGGACCCCTGATGGGGAACTCTCCTGGCCGCCCTTTCTGGGGCTTCGGCTGCAGCCCGGAAGAGCTCTCCAGGCCGACAGTGAAAAAGAGTCAAATGCCGAGTGCTGTAGCATGTTCTGTGTTAAACTATCGTCTCAAGCTTCATCGTCTAGATGGATAGCATGCTGGTATGAGCAGTCTGTTCTGCACTTCACTTATAAGTTGTGAGCTTATGTTGGGTTGGCTGCTGTTGTTGCCGTTGTTGTTGC